>PVHP010018020.1:0-33716 GCA_004024765.1 Zapus hudsonius | reverse complement strand
CACACACACACACACACACACACACACACACACACACACACACACACAAACACACAGAGTGAAACAAAAGAAAAGGAGAGAAACAGTGTTCTCCAATTTGTTGGGAGGGTGCCAAGCTCCAAATAATTAAAATGAAGTTGTCCCTGGCCCTCATCCATGCTTATCACACAGCTCACTGTCACGCTCCTCTTGCATGTCTCTATCCTATTTGTCCCCTACCAGAGGCAGATAGCACCTCTGACAAATTGCTGTTTCCTTGAATTACAGACCTGTTAATCCCCTCCCTGTCTCTTTCAAAATACTTCCTTGCATTTCAAATGGTGCTGTGCTTTCTTTACAAATCTTTTAGTTGGCTAGTTACTGGTCTAATATTGATAATACCTTCTGTGTGTGTATTTACTCAACTCTTCTCTAAGACTGGAAAGCCTGCAAAGTGATGATCTCTGGGCCCATTTTTGTACCTAACTGTTCTCCACTTTATCTGTAGTTCCACTCTCTACGTTTTCTACATTACAGTCTGCCATAAAATACACACTTATTATTTGTGAATAAAGATAAGATATAAAATTCATATAACTTTCCATATCCTTGACCACAGCTTCTATGACTTCTAATCCTCAAAACACAACAGTATTTACTCTGTAATAAATGTCAAAGACATTTGGATTCCATGCAAGCTTCCCAACTGGGAACTAAGAAGTTTATAATACTGGTATTCCCACCTATAAATACTTTAAAATATTTCAATTTCGTATTTTAAAAATAAAGCCAATCATTATTTAAAAAATTGACTGGTGGTTACCAGAGTATGGGAGGAGAAGGAGGAATGAAAGAATGGGAAGAAATTGATCAAAGGGTGGTGTATTGCAGTTATTAAGGAATAAAACATTTTTGTGTGCTAATGTACTATAAGGTGACTATCAACAATGACATTGCATTGTATGTCCTCAAAAATTGGAGGAAAGGAGTCTGAATTCTTTCACCATAAAAGCATGGTAAATAGTAAGTGTGTGAGAAGATAGACATGCTTAAACAGTATCTGTGTACATATTATATATGATACCTCTTATATATGTATCATTTCTATATGCTCATTTATTAAAGACATAAATTTAAATTACAAAAGCAAAATAGGATGAAATAAAGACTAGTTTTGAAGCAAAAACAGTTGAGAAAAAATCTAAAAATAAGAAAGAAAGAAAAAATATATATCCTAAAAGTAATCAATGAATGTAATGGCATCTTTCTTTTCATCTGGATTTTTTTGTGTTATTACTTAAATTTTTTTTATTTTGTGTGTGTCCAACATGTGGGGTGTGTGTGTGTGTGTGTGTGTGTGTGTGTGTGTGTGTGTGTGTGTGTGTGTGTTACACTTGTATGTGTGCTGATGAATGCCCATTGGGAATCCACATTCAGAAGCCAGAGAACAATGTAGAGTGTCTTCCTGTATTGCTAATCCACATATTTCCTTGAAACCGAGTATCTTCTCTGTCATAGTCAGGCCACACATCGCTGGGATGAGTCTTCAAACCAGGCACAGTTTGGGGGAGAAAAGTATTTATTGAAACTACAGATTGAGGGGAAGTTCCATAACAGCCAAAGAGGCTGGCCCTCTTTCACAAGTCCAAGCAGAGAGAGAAATCCATCACCTACACCACACGCACAGAACAGGGAACAGGCAAGGGGACAAAGGAGAGAATTTCTTCTCCTTTATATAGGCTTAGGGTGGGGTCTTGCAACCCTATCCCAGAATTAATGGCTTTTGAGTCCCTTGAATTTCCTTCCTGCACTGCCCACACAGGAAAGGATGCTTACTTCTAGCTTCTTTGGGCTTCTTTATGTCCTTCCCCTACTGAGAGGCTGCCTTCCTATAAACATCCTCAGAGACCCATCCAAGATAATTTAAAAAATCCAAGTTGACAACAAAACCTAACCATCACAGGTGTCTTCCTGTATTGCTAATCCACATATTTCCTTGAAACAGAGTATCTTCTCTGAACTCAGAACTAAGGTTTTTATGAGCCCCATTGATTCTCCAGTCTCTGTTCCCCATGGCACTGGTTACATAGGCCCACACAGCCATGCCCAGCTGTTTTACATAGTGGCTAGGAATTGAACTCATATAGTCTCAGGCACTTTCAGGCCCTCATGCTTGCATGGCAAGTGCTCTTACCTGCTAAGCTATCTCCCCAGCCCCATACATAATTATTTTTAGCCTGAGTTTTTATAATGATATAAGAATGCCACTGTTCTTGCAGTGAAGATATTCTAAATATGCCTATGTATCTTCCCTTTGGCTACTAGACTATTGAACAATGGACCCCCCAAAATTGGTATTTTCTCTAGAGTTTCATGCTGGGAAAAGGAAAAGGGTGGATTCCTAGTGTAAGCCAGAGAGGAACTTGTTTTGCTAAAAGAGATTTTACAATTATGTCAACTTATCAGACCACCTTGTAGGAGAGACAAGAGCCTAGTGTTTATGAGAAGGGACTTAAAATAGTAAAAGTAATGGGGAACTTCCAGAACAGGGACTCCTTTTGATGAGACATGCCCCTCATCTGGAGCTATTATCCCACGATGGGAACTGAGAATGCATCCCTGGGCAGGAATAGTCACCTTAGAGTGGGAACCACCTCAAGGCAATAGTGACGTACCCAAAGCCTCACACAGCCATCCTGGAGCAGTGATAAACCAGGCCATGGCCTAGTCAGAACTATCTGCTCTGTCAGCTTTGAATCACCCCAGCTATACAAACCTTTCAAAACTGTCTTACTCTCTTTCTCCATAAAATCATAGAGTTCCTACCAGACCTTCAAGGATAGAACTGGTGTCACTGGAATTCTTCCCCTCGTGGCCACATTGATTAACACTCTTTTCTTATTCTGACCACTATTTGATTGGTATATTGAAATGGGCGACAAAGCCCTCTCCTGGGACAAGTACATTTTCTTATGCATTTATTTCCACTGGTACTGGAGTTCTTGGAATTTGGTTGCCACTGTTCTTCCCAATAGTCACGATAGCATCCTAAATTATTTAAGATGACTTCCTTCCCCACAATGCCATACCTGTATATAAATTAGCAGTTAGCAACATCTCTTATTCCTCTTGTCTTCTGTCTCATATTTCATCCATCAGTATATCTTGTTTTCTCTCCCTTTGTGATTGATCCACATGCTAGGCCCTTCTCCTCTTCTCCCACTGACATTCCCGTCATCCTCACTGTCACCTGCAGTATTGTGTCGGCTTCCTGATTCCTACTTGCTCGCCCTTGTCTTTCACCTGCTTGCTTTCCTAATACACGCCAGGGGCTTACATTATAGATTTCTTTTATATTTGTCTAATCTTCCCTCACATATACACATTTTGGAATGTTACAGTCATTTCATTAAATGCTATATTTACTGTAGCCTGACAGAGTTCTGCTGGGAAGTAAGCATTCAAGAAGGGATGCAAAAGCGAGACAATAAGTGAAAGATGCTAAAAACACTTGTAGCAGAAAAAAAATCACTTAACTCTCAGGTGAATAACTTCACAAAATTATTGACACATCACGTCTTTCACATGTAAGACTTGTTCATACGTCTTTGATCTTTTAGTTGGAAACTGATGGTAAGGCAAGTCAAGTTCACGGTGGCTGCAAAACTTTTGATTTTTCCCTTTGCCAAAAGTCAGGAACTCTGTCCCCTCTACTAGAATGCAGGAAGCATCAATGACTGCATTGTACAAAAGACTTAGTAGTAATGGTGCTCACTGAACATTTTGACCCAGACATTAAAAAAAACAGGCAGAATTTTCTTTCTTTTTTTTTAAATTTATTTTTAAATTTATTTTTTTTTAATTTTTTATTGTCCATAATGAGTTACATTATTTAGTGGGCAAACAATGAGTTGTTATCCCCAATTCTCCGATGTTCCCCCTCCTCCTTCCCCAACCAGCTGGATATCCTCCTCCATGGGTCATCTGGATCAGTCCTTGTGACAGGGGACCATGGATAGCCTAGTATTCGGCCAGGATCTCCTGGCCCTAGTATGTTGTTACTGAGGGGTGCCATGCCTCTGGATAGTCTCCTCCACCACGGCTCTCACAATATTTCCGCCCCCTCTTCCTCTCAGTTCCCTGAGTCATGATGGATGAGTATTAAGGCTGCTTTAATGTTGTGAGTTTAGGGGTCTTTGTGTCAAAAATCATTGGTTTCTGTCTCACTGGCTTATCCTGTGTTGATTGAATGTCTGTGGCTGTGGGTCCCACTGGTTCATCCCATCATTCTCTGTGGGGTTCCATGTGGCTCCTCCACGATATGACTGTGGTGGCTCCTCTCTTGCCAGGATCTCAGCTATCAGCGTACAGTCTTTTTCTTGCATCAGATATGTTGGAGAGGTCCATTACCCTGAGAAATCCATACTGTACAGGTCACACATAGCTGTTGTCCTCAGTCACAGCACAGACCAACCTACCAGCTATACCCCAAGACAATTGACATGAACAGATGACCTGGGCTCTTCAGACTAATTCACCAGCTACATATTGGTCCTGCTATCTCATTCCAACGTAACAGGGATGGGATAGCAGAATCTGCCACTGAGATATACCTTATTTCTGCCCCTACCAATCATGAAACAGAAAACAAAGTTATTTTTAAGCACTTAAATACTTTAAGTTAACTTATGCCTTAGAAATATTGTCATGCAGCAATAGATAACTGGAACATTGAAGGAACACATCCCCTTCATTTTCCCTAACAGGATAACGAAAATCTAGAAAGAATGTCCCTGTCCCAAGGGCTCTAGCTTATAAAAAGACTGGAACTGGAGACCACATCTTTTCACTAGAGAGCTTTTCCTGAACACAAAGGCTTTGGTGACACTCTGAATCTTTGCTCCCCTTCCTCAATGGTGGCAGGCAGTCCTCTTCAGATGAAAATGACATTTATTGAACGCACTCTGGGTGTGTGTCAAGCTGCAGGACTTGGAATGTTTACATCCTCATTTCATTCAGTCTTTCTAGCCAGTCTACTTCTTTGGGAACTCAGACTGTGTCGACAAGAAAAGAGGGATGTCATCGAGGCTATAAAATGAAAGGCAAGTCCAGCCAGAGTGTAAATTGACCAGAATATATTTCATTCTCCTGGCTGTGAGACCTCAAGCTTTTGAATGAATATGTGCTTAACTATTTATAATTGACCTTTGCACAAAGGAACATGAAATTTTTATAGCCCAAAGCTTCATTTATTAACTTTACTGGAGTGTAAAATATTGCTGTTTGCCATAAATTCGTACCAAGACAAACAATATATATGCTAATTAGTAGTCATGCTGTTGTCTGCGTGTTGTTGTGTTGGCTGGTCATTTCCAACAGGCAAAATAGCCGAATGCAATCGACAAATGACAACTGGAATCGCCTGATACTTGCTGTTCAAACAGAGAAGTCTGGAGTGGTGAATTGATGGTGTTCATTATAACAAGTCCATTTCCTTTTCATTTCCTTTATAAATGAGTCCAGGTAACATGCTGAGTCCCTTCGAGAATGGCTCCCAGGAACCTGCTGAGATGCACCTGCAAAGCTCAAAACTTAGCAGCATCCCTTCAGCTCTCACCCTGTGGTTCCCATGTTCCTTCTGGGTTTCAAAAAACTCATTGATGCTTCAGGTATGGAAAGCGCCCAGCAGACCATCTACATTTTTACTCTGCCTGAAGGATACTAAGCAAGTTGGCTAAGGTCACACTGATGGAACCAAGACTCAAGAGTATGTATGTCTCAGTAAAAAATATGACCAAGGGGTAGGGATGCCCTTGTTGATAATTGAAGACTTAGCATCCGTGGCTTATCAACCAATAATATCAGTGTCAGGCATGGAATGCTTATCAATGAATTGTTCAGAGAAACCTCTGGGACCCTCAAAATAGCACAGACTATTGCTATATTGCTATTGACCTTGGCTGCTCACCAGAACTGAAAGATGATATTGCTGATTACATCATACCTGTTGGTGAGAATTATTTTAGAGAAATCAAGTTGAAGATGAGGTGGAAGCTTCCTTCCTCCTGGCTAGTTTTCACAGTGCCAGAAGGTGTTATGCAAGCTACTGACAGAGAAACATCATTCATGATATCACCTAGCAGTAAATTCTGACTTCCACCATAGTGAAATGGGCAAGACATGCCTTATAGTGAAATAGTGGCACAAATGTTATAGGGGTAAGCAACTGCTCCATGATTCTAGTTGAGGCACCTATAAGAGGGACTTCATGCCCCATACTGAAAAGCAGAACAAAAGCTGTGTGTCAAACTATATTCTAAATATTCAGTTTTGTGTACACAGATCTGCTCTTCTCTCAATCAGAAAAAAAGCTTCTTGATCTTTGTTTTTTTTGTTGTTGTTGTTCTTCTTCCTCTTCTTCCTCTTTTTCTGCATTGTAAGGCGGTTAGTGTAGAGAAATACAACTGGTCAAATACTAAAAATCAGTGACTGACAAGTGATCATTCCTGCATGAGACATATGTATTATCCTTTCCAGAGCTCAGAGCTCAGGGAACATCACAGAAGAAGGGAGAGAGGATGACTGTACGAATGGGAACAAGCACTGAGAAACTGTTTTTCAAACATAATAAGGCCTTTCATTGCACTTATGAACTCTCAGCAACAGGGGCTATCTGCACAGGATGGGTCCCAGTCAATATTCTGTTACAGGTAAGGGAAAGATTTCAGAGTCCACCCTTCTCCCCGATGAACTAATGACAGTTAGTGGTTGCCAGGAGAAAGGCATCTTTCTCTTTCATGGCATATCCGCTGGTAAGTGATGAGAAGAGGAAGTCCAGTGGGACTGAGGGGATAAGGAGAGTAATGTGGGTACATATCATCAAATATAATGGAAGTGTATGAAAATTTCAACAAAACTGAGGACCAGGGGCAGCACATGTATCCTTTGTGAATCCAGGAAAGCTTAAGTACAGCCTATACTATTATTCAGGTAATTATTCTTTAATAGATATTTCCTGAGTACTTATCTTGCAGTGAGGGCTGAAGATACGACAGTTATCTAAACACACTTATCCCTTCCCCTCATGGATGGGATTGTATAGAATGAGAAATATATTGTCATACATACAATTATATACCATCAAGAAGTGAGAGGCACTATAAGTGTTTTTTGAGTGACAGTAAGGGTTTTGATATTGTCTGGTTGGATATTTACCATGTGTAAATTGAGATTAATAAAATTTGCAGATGATTAGTGTTAAAGAGCGAATGTCATGTGCAAAGGGTATGTGGTAGGAAGTATCCTGTTCCATTATAGGAAGTAAAGGAAAGTTGCTATAAATACATGCAGAGTGAGGGATCATGGGACAAGATAAGGACAATGAGCTGTCTTCAGTTCTGGTCATTCTGAACGTCGGGGGTTTTAGTTCTTTATCTGAAGACATTTAGAGCACAACAACAAACCAATTAAAGGATATAGATTTGCCACACAAAAATAGAACAGAGTGTGTTTACCAGTACATGTCTCATTGCTTTGGAGAATTGTTCTCATGGATGATATTCTTAACTGTAAAATGAGAATAGGAACAATGTCTGTTTCTACTTCATGGTGACAAAACTTACTACAGTTCTCATCACATAAGGAACATTTGAATAATACCTGCTTTGTGAAAGATATCTATCTTCCCATCACCATCTACGCAGTATACAGAAATCTCCACTTTTCAATGTCACATTATGTAATAATGTTGCATTATTCCTTCTCTTCACCATTATGATGTAAATGAAATGCACTGAATCCACACCTCCTCTCTTTGCTAACATAATCCATTTGATTTCTCAAGTAAATTGCAAACCCAATACTCTCCTAGAAAAATATACAGTGTAGCTTTCCAAAAGTCTTCTGATATTGGTTTCTCAACCAAAGGTACAAATGAAGTTGTTTCATCTCCACAGCTTTTTAAAGCTTTTTTTTTCTAACTTTGTCTTTTTTTTCTAACTTTGAATGCAAATATTATGACTGGAGATACAGCAACCATCTTGTTACTATGATTAAATAAACATGAAGAACAAGTAGAAAGAACTATTAACATAAAGACAGAATCAATCTTGATAGTGTAGTACTGTTCAAAGTCTAACTCTGGAACTTTATTTCACAGAAATCAACAATCAGCTTCTATTCATTTTAGCCAGTCTAGAAGTGATTTCTGATATGCATCCAAACACAGCCACAGGTGATCCAAAGCTCAAACATAGTACCCACCACATAATAGGAAACCCCCAAAATATTCTCTTCTCATTTCAATCACCTCCATTCAGTAGACATATTCTTTCTTTATACGTTTCTCACTGGTCACTTTCATTTTCTTTTGATTCATATTCAAATGCTGGAGAGAAAGAGAGGGAAAGAGGGAGAAAGATAGATTCTGTTGGGGAACTAAGAATCCTGTTATAAGCAAAGACACAGATGTTGACATACAGGGGCCTCTGTTGACTCATTAGAAAATGAGCAGATTTGATAACTTCAAGTTCAATCTTTCTGAAAAGACAGTCTGTGAACCACCAGCATTAATTCACTAGCAGAGATTATTAAATGTAAATTCCTCTGCCTCACTCAAGACAAAGTGAATCTCTGGGGTTTGGGTCTGAGAACCAATGACTCCTCTCTCAAATATATTTAAGAGTTGGTATGGGGCGAATGTTTGATAACCCTTGTCACGTTCTGTTCTTAATGTAGCATTCTCTGATTCAGTTGGGGCTGAATTCACATTGTGCATTATAGATTGTGCAGAGAGTATTTTAAGCATTGTTTAATTGACTTTAGCAGATTGAGAGTACAACTGGAAACCCAGCCTCTCTCAAACCAGAACTCAATTTAGTGACAATTGCCGGGTTATCGTACAAGAACTGCCACAGTGTCTACTGCTGGAGTTATTCACAGTGTTGTTAAAATACCCACCGTGCATATGTGTCAATGTGGATGTGTGTTTGGACACATGCCTGCCTGTGCGTAAATATATGCATAGCCACATATGGATGTGTATGTGGCACATGTGTGCCCACGAGTTTAGTACGTAATGTGAGCACAGGGACTGATCAGAGATCTCTTTTTATATCTACATGTGCTTACCAGTTTATGCTTTTCTGCACATCTGTGCTCACACATTCACATAAGTTCACACATATGGACCTCTGATTTTACAGCATTTATCACCAATAAAGGAAACAGCAGTTCACTCCACTCTAGATTCTTGAGGTGTGGGGAAATCAAAGGGACTGGAGGGCTTGTAGAGGTTTGACTCGTGATGCTAAGTCAATGTTGTTTCTTGAAATATCCTATGTTACAAAGAATTTGGTTGTTTTTTTTTTTGTGTGTGTGTGAACTACAATGTTTTATGTTTTTTAAGTGGAAAAAGTTTAGAAGCAAACACCAACCTAAAAGCTCAATATCCCACACTCAGTGCCAGTCAACATGAAAATCACAAAGGGGAAGTCCATACCTGACTTCTGATAGCTCAATGTACACAGTCTTTGTTTAATAGATACAATAATTAAAATATCATATGAAATTTCCTTCAGGCTATGTAAGTGTGACTGTTATTCTCTATTGTCAACTTGATTTGGGTCAGGAATCAAGTAAGAGACCTCCTGGGTAGACCTGTGAGGGTATTTTCAGGACGGAATCATTGTGGAGAGAAGACCCTCACTTAGAGTAGGCAGCCCTTCTGGCAGCAGCCTATATATAGAATCAGGAAAAAGCAGTGCTTTTTTGTCTGACTTCCCTTGCTACTTGCTGGTGAATACTTCCTTTGTGGATGCCAGAACCTTCCAGCTTTCTTCAGCCTTCAAACATGGACTGAACCAGTAGCTGTCAAGCACCACCACATTGGTATTGGTAAAGCATCTAGTCTCAGGGACTGAGCAGCTACTGGGTTTATAAAACTCTCCAGACTGGGGCTGGAGAGATGCCTTAACAGTAAAAGGCACATGCTTGCATAGCCTGATGGCCAGTTTTAATTTCCCTAGGACCCATGTAAAGCCAGAAGCACAAAGTGGTGCATGCATCTAGAGTTCTTTTTTTATAACAAATTGTTTGTCACTGAAAACAAAGAATTTGTTATGACAAAGAACACTTGACAAATGGCTTTGGCAAGCCTTATTATGTCCATAGACCTTAGGGTTTCCCTTTTCTTGTTCAGTCCAACCTAAAGAGCAATATTTTTTGTTTCTTTCTACCTCTTTTTCTTTTGAATATTCATCCCTCTTCTATTTTAGGAACTATATCTTGTTCAGCTCCAAGTTACCAATGTTTAAGAGATTGGTCTATAGTATCATGATGCTGATAATGAGGGCAGTGTTGATGAAGATGATGATGGTGGTGAGGTCAAATGTGAACATGTATTGAATCCTCACTTTCAAGTACATTGCAGGGACCATTTTCTTGAAGTTTCATAGCGAACTTTACTGTAAGAGGACATGATGTAGACAAACCAAGATTAGAAAGTAAGGATGTCAAACGCTTGAATTCCAATCCAGGTCTACTAGGCTCCAAAAGATTCAACCTGACTCCAAGACAATATTGCTCAGTAAGTAGCTATTAAATGATTATTAATAAGACAATATTTTGTAGAATGCAATGTTTATTGGAGGCTCTTTTCAAAGAGCTTCACAGAGAACAGCATAGTAAATGAATCTGGTTTAGGATCAAAGGCAAAAAAGAGAAAATTTTATTTGTTTGAATATTTTTATTGATTTATTTGAGAGAGAGAGAGAAAGAGAGAGAATGTAATGTACCAGGGCCTCCTGCCACTGAAAACAAATTCCAGACACAAGAACAACTTTGTGCATCTGGCATTACTTGGGTACCATGGAATCGGAACCTGGCCATCAGGGTTTGCAAGCAAGTGCCTTCAACCACTGACCCATTTCTTCAACCCAGAAGGAGAGATTTTGAAACTGGAGGAAATGACAAAACATACCAGATCTAAATGACCATTTAAGAAATGCAGGAATCTGAGAGCTGAGAAGAGGTACCCAATGAAAGGAGAGTTCTATCTCCCTCATTTCCAGACCAAATCACTCATCACATTTTCTCACTTTATACAAAAAGATAACATGAGTGTAAAGTTTCCTTTTGATATCCACAACAAGGGAGGAAATCAGTGAGAGGGTCTTCCACAACACTATATTATAATTGTCATTGTTACTTCTGTATTACATTGTGCCTCTGATTCCTATTAGTTTTCAACATCAACAGACAGACCTTAGGACAAAACCATGAAACACCCTGAAGTGACTTTCATAATGCATGGGAATCCAAGAATGAGGCTCTTACGAACCAATCAACTCATTCTCCCAAAGTGCCCCTTCGTATAATTAAAAATTAAACCGTTTTCCAATGAAATAATTTCACTCATTCTTCTTGCTCCCGCTCCAATGCCTGTGGCACCAGCTAAATTTCAAGTTAAATAATTCAACTGCAATACATTTAAAACAGATCACATTTAGTGCTGCACTTCCAGTTGGCTGCAAAACCAGGCTAATTGAACAAGATTCCATAGTTCTCACCCACCAAGTGTGTACCAGAATATGATTCCCTGAATGATGGCTGGTTAGATCTTTCCTTATGTCTTTCTCAGTCCAAGCAACAAACCATTTTATTTGATATCTTTATTATACAAAATTAGATATATTATATGAGCAAATCTTATGATGGTATCCTCATTTCCTTCCTCACTGTTCCTGATCCATTGTGTATCCTCCTCTCTGGGCATACTGAATCAGTCCATGGGGTAGCCAGGTCCCCCCACCAACAGAACATTTTTTTAAAAATATATATTTATTGTCCATAATGAGTTACATTATTTAGTGGGCAAACAATGCATTGTTATCCCGAATCCCCCAATTCCCCCCCTCCCCATCCCTGATCAGTTGTATATCCTCCTCCGTGGGCTGTCTGTATTAGTTCTTGTGGCAAGGGATCCTGTATATCTTAGTACTCAGCCCGGTCTTCCTGGCCCAGGTGTGTTGTTGCTGATGGGTGCCATGCCTCCAGACAGTCTCCCCACCACGGCTCTCACAATCTTTCTGCCCCCTCTTCCAACAGAACATTTTTAAAATATCCATTTTATCTCTTCTTTGTCCTTTGGTTTTCAACCCTCACTTGTCTTTGAACACAAGTTTCCTTATAAAATAAACCTCCATTTTGCTGTTCTCATTTTAACATCTGCTTACTTGCTAAGGCAAAAAGACACATATTCCTCCCCACTCACTGCAAAGGAAGAGACTGCCTGCAGGGTGGATTATTGACTGTTCAGTCAAATGAGAGGAATTCCGGCTCTTCCTGGTGGTGCCAGTCTTCATCTGGCTCAGACTGCTAAGGTCTCAGAATTATTATTTCATTTGACAGATGATGACACTAGAACAAGGTAATTGTCCCCCAAGGAGCCATCATGGAATCTGGAAATTCTGGAAAAAGAACCCCAGAAGGGAAAAACACATGGGGTTTGTGGTGGTTTGGATTAGGTATTCCCCATAAACCCAAGTGTTTTGAATACTGGGTACCCAGCGATTGGTGACTTGGGAGGTGGAAGCTTGCTGGAGAAGGTGTGCTGCTGGGGGTGGGCTCTGTTAGAGCCAGCTCTCTGTTGCTAGAGCACTGCATACTCTCTCGCTGCTGGTTTCCACCTGATGTGGCAGACATGATGTCCAGCTCCTGCTCACACCTTGTTTCCTCCTGCCATCTTGAACCTTCCCCTCAAGACTATAAGCCAATATAAATATTTTCCTCTCATGAGCTGCTTTTGATCAGGTGCTTTGTCCTGGTAAGAACAAGGTTACTGCAACAGGATTGACATTCAGCTGTGTGATTTTGAATGTATCAAGCTACCCTCTCTGGATCTCAGTTTCCTCAGATGAACACTTCCCTCACCACATACCATCATACCATTTTAAATTAGATATGCTTTACTAGTCAATCATAGATGTCAATATAGATATATCTATCCTACAAGGTTGATACAATTTCCTTTCTTAGTGTTCTAACGACCTATGTAAAGGCCAAATCCAATTGAAGCCATGGAGCAAAACAGACAAACATTTGGCCTCTGCTCCCATGTCACAAGCCCACGGGAGATAGAGGAACAAAGTTTTCACACTGACTTTGGTAATCTGCCTTTATGGTCAGGAAAGACAAAGAGACCAGAAACAAAATCAGTGTACAATCAAAGACAAGAGAGGCCCACTGAGGACTGTCCAGTCCTTAAGGCTTCCAAAAAAAAGGGGGGCAATATCAGTGTGACCTATACTCATCCTAACTGACAATAATGATGGAGAAGCCACAGTGCTTCTCTCAGATCCCAAATCCTCCTTGGAGAGCCATTGATGACACCCCAAAACACATACTTGTTTAAATCTTGGCTATATATGGGGTCTTAGACACTCAGAGAAAAATGTATAACCAAAGTTATGTGGTACTAACAACTTTAAAAAAAAATAAAAAAAGGAAAACAATCAAGGCTCCAAAACAGGTTGGCTCCTACTATTCATAGTTCTAATCCTATGACAAAATGTCATAAGCCTCCAACCATCAAAATGGTTTGTTACAGAATGAGATCTAAGATAAAAATTATACTGGACAACTCCCACTGATACTAAACTGGTTTTATGACACCAATCTCTGTCCCTAGCTTGCTCCAGGGTAGATTAAAAGATGTATTCTGAGATTTATCTAGATGCTGAAAAAACAAGGTAAACACCTTAATATGCTCAACTAATTTTCCAGTTTTTAAACACATAGACTGAACATTTTCCAATGGTATTGTCATCTACTCACTTTTTATTCCATCCATTAGAAAACATACTGCTAAGGGAATTCCCTTAAATTCTAAAATTCAAATGATGAAGAAGATGATCATACAAAATCACAGGGCTCTAAATGTCCTCATAGCTGCTTAAGGTGACACATACTGTTATTAAGGTTAAATGCTGTGTATATCTCTTCTTAATAACTGTTAGTGTATGCCATTTGCTTTACGAGCCATGCAGGAACCATCTCAGACCATATCAGATGCTGCAATGCCATTTGATAGACAATTCTGGGCATAGATCTCAAGTCTTCCATGGTGGACGGAAATCCAACACCGTCTAAGGCTGAACCACTCTACACTGGACACCCAATATGGAACACTCCGCACTTCTGGGTGAGATACTACATTTCCTGCCTCACAACATGAGACAAGAAAAAATCTTGGCAATGTGATGTATGTATGACTGGGTTTCTCTCTTGGGCCTTAGGTAGTGACCCTTCCCTCTCCGAGAGATATCCCTAATTGCCATAAATTCATGTCCTATTCAACAACAACAACAACAAAATGCTAAGACAGACTTCCAGTGTCCCAAAGTCCCCAACAGCAGTTGGGGTGCCTTCAAGAGAGGGGCTAATATGTGGGAGTTTAGGAGAGAGACCCCACAGAATATTGCCGAGCTCCTCCTTAACCCCTCCCCAGTCGGAGCTTTGCCTTGCCTCCTACATAATCAAAATGAGTATTCTTGTTTAATTTTTTTCTTAAACATATATGTTCTATTTTTCTGGAGATTTTTTAATACCACACCTCAAACAGCAGTTAGGGTATTTTCTTCAGAGGGAGGATTTTGACAGTTTCAGGGAAGTTTCATAGACCCCCCCCCCCTTGAGTGGGAGGTGTCTCTAGCCAGAGTTCAAACCTAGATGCTAAAAGTGATTGGTCAAGTATAGACCAATCAGCTATCTCTCTGACGTACCTGGTGGAAGTTTTATAAACTTCCCTAAAACAAAGCCCAGTCTTATTCTTCCACATGACATCCTAAAAGGAAGACTTTCATTTTCCAGGTAAGGCCCCTCTCTTCAGCCCTTAGGCTGGGGTGAGGGGGGGGAGGCTCAAGATCTCCCCAAATAAACCTTTTTTCTCATGATGGGAGCCCTCTAATATCTTTCTCTTTCCTACCTGTTTAGTTAAAAAGCATAGATTTTAGCTAAAACCTCTCCCATGTGTTCTCCCCAAACTGGTGGCTAGAAAACTCTATAAATAAAGTCTCCCACTATACCTTAAACTCTAGTTGTCTATGATTTTAATTATTTAACTTTGTAGACAAAAATTTGAGTACTCCTTAAATTTTGAGATAAATTAATTTTTTTCTGGACATTATCTATATTTTAATCTCCAGCTCAGCCTGCTACAATGCTTTTATCTACCCTTGCATTCACATGCTTAAAGGACATTTGTATTGCACATAAATTTCAAGAAGGTCAACCAGGGATACCAATTAATAAGGACAGTTGACCAGGGTATTGTTGATGGAGAGAGAGTAGAATGATGTTTCCCCCACATAGCAAGAATCTACTCAGTGAAGAATTTTCCATTCCACTGTCCAAAATGAAAAATAAACTTCCAATACTTTGTGCTTCTCTTGTTTGCAGGATTGGCACTTACCCCCTAAATATGCAAGGACCTCAGCAAGCTCCTGTCAGGCCTATCTCTTCCAGAGCTTGTTTGTGCACGGTACTGTGCACCACCTCTCAGTCAGGTCAGAGTGCAGTGTCTGGAGTCACAGGTGTGTTGGGACATGGTCCTGTGCCGTCAGGAAAGGGTCAATATACTGAATTCAGGGAAGATCTTGAAAACTGAATGGATGCTAATCTCTCTTTCCTTCCAAATACTCTTGGGATTATACCTAATGGGAAGTCTTTGGTCTTCCTTTTCATGTTTCTTTTTTCTCAATAAGTACACAGTATTGTAGATGAATAGGAAGTGTCATTTCTCAGGCCTCTAAAACGCTTTATATTTTCTACTGCATAGAACTGGTGAAAGATACAAAATGCCATCATGTAGAAAGGACAGATTCGATCTTGAAGCTGTACAAAGGCACTTAAGACCAATGGAAGCTAT
Source organism: Zapus hudsonius (assembly GCA_004024765.1). NCBI lineage: Eukaryota > Metazoa > Chordata > Mammalia > Rodentia > Dipodidae > Zapus > Zapus hudsonius. Next base: position 17,812 of record PVHP010018020.1, on the reverse strand, counting down.
TTACAGGGAACTATTCCAACATAGTAAAGAAAAACTCTCCTAAGGTAGTGAGCTCTCCATCACGGAGTGGGGGGGGGAGTCAAGCATGAGGGGCCATTAATAAACACTGCGTACTTCGAGGCACTCGTTGTTTTGAATCAATACAGAAATGGGCAATGCAATTTTGGAACATGTTGGGGATGTTCCTGGTTTCTGCTTTACAGATGCAGGCCCTACCTCTGCTTCTACAAGGACTTCCTCAGATGTGGTTGCCAGCATAGCTGTGGTCTTGAATAATTAATGATTTCATTTATCATTTGTGGCAGCAGGTTTGTACAGAGAGAACACACGTTTATAATGCTGCACTAAGAGTCTGCTGGATGCCCTTCCTCACTGTGTGTACTTGGTAACACACACACACACACACACACACACACACACACACACACACACACACGTGTTCAAGGAAGCTATTCACTTTTCCTAGTCATTAAACTATGCCTGTGTCATATCTCCCCTTTATAGCTAATGATAAAAAAATACTAAAACAACTTAAGTTAGAGACTAGAGAGATAGCTCACTGTATAATAGGAGGTTGATTTCCAGTATCCACACAGTAACTCTGGGTATGGTGGCACATAGCCTCATCTATTGTAGCTTTCCCAGTAGAGTGAAGCCAGTTTTTGTTTAGGACTCCTGGGTTTTATTTTTTATTGTTTTTCTGGTGGGCACCTCGTTTATCTGTGTACTCATATTTAAAAAAAAAAGACAAGGCAGAGCTTGCTGGCTAGATAGTCTAGTCTAATTGCTGAGCTCCAGGTCAATAAAAGACCCTGTCCAAAAAAAAAAAAAAAAAAAAAAAAAGGTGAATACCATTACTAAGGCTAATGCCCAAGGTTATCTTCTGATCTCCAAATGCAAACACATGTCCATGCCTCTGCATATTATATGTGTGCTCACACATATATGAACAATCGCACACAACAAATATGCAAACATTTTTTAATATTTATTGTCCATAATGAGTTACATTATTTAGTGGGCAAACCATGCGTTGTTATCCCGACTTCCCCAATTCCCCCCCTCCCCATCCCTGATCAGTTGTATATCCTCCTTCTTGGGCTGTCTGTTTTAGTCCTTGTGGCAAGGGATCCTGTATATCTTAGTACTCATCCCGGTCTTCCTGGCCCAAGTGAGTTGTTACTGATGGGAAGTTTTTAAAAGTAAAAGCAGCCGGGTGTGGTGGCACACTCCTTTAATCCCAGCACTTGGGAGGCAGAGGTAGGAGGATTGCCGTGAATTCGAGGCCAGCCTGAGACTACATAGTGAATTCCAGGTCAGCCTGGACTAGAGCAAGACCCTACCTTGGAAAAAAAAAAAAAAAGCAGCATCTAGGCTCATAGACACTGCTAAATTTATATTCCTACAGCAGTCAGAGCCACCATCCAGAAGTATATAAAAATGAAATGAAATGGGGTGAGCTGGGGGTTAGAATTTAGATAATGTCCAGCAAAAATTCCAATGCACCCCAAAGTTTAAAGAGTACCCAAATTCTTGTCTAAAAAGTTAAAGAATTAAAATCATAGACAACAAGATATTAAGGTATAGTGGGAGACTATTATTTAAGGGAACATGTGGAGTTACAGAGTTCTCCAGCCACCAGTGTGGGGAAAACACATGGAGAGTTTAACAGAACTTTTGTTGTTTAGCTAAACAAGTGGCAGAAAAGGTAACAGAGAGCTCCCATCATGAGAAGGACAGGTTCATGAGGGAAAATATCTGGAGCCTTCCCCACCCCAGCCATTAGCTGGGGTCGGGTAGGCCTTACTTTGCTTAAGGCCAGGAGAGTCAGAGGTCCTTCTGCTAGCCTGGCATATGGGGGAGAGAGAGCGTTTTTTTTTCTAGGAAAGTTAATTTAAGTTTTCCCCAGTTGAGTCAGAGAGACAGCTGATTGTTTCATATCTGACCAATCAGTTTTAGCACCTAGGTTTTAGCTCTAGATAGACACCTGCCACTCAAGGGAGGGTGTCTCTGGAGCTGCCCGACCCATTACAGAAAGACTGGGACCTTTGCTGTGTGATGTGGCTTCTAGAAATATAAAGGGCATTAGAGTTAAAAACTACCTGAGCGGCTGAGGAAGACTAGCTTCAGTTATCACACGTGGTCACAAAGTAGCTGGTTTTTGTCAATCTACTTTCAGTGTCTCACACTTCTGGCGCCAACTCATTTACAAGATTCTGCTGACTCTCCTTATGGTCATGTCTTCAGCAGTGGGACCAACAGGATTAGAAAGTGAAGAGAGCCTGCAAGCTCTGAGACACTGAGAGGCCTGAGGCTCACTTTGGTCGCTGAGAAGAGTCCTATCTTTATTCTTGATGTTTCTCTGTTATTGGATGGCAAAATGGTCACCAGTGGGTGAGTATTAAAGTCACTCACGAATTTTATATGCTCTTATTGTTTTTCTAAATTAAGTATTACTCAGCAGTAGAGAGAACACAGGAGTCACAGTTGGTGAAAGGTTGAGAGCAGGCAGGTGGCAAACCAATTTGTTCACAGGCTGCACGTCTGAGGTGTTAATGCTGTCAAGCTTTTGTTTACAGCCTGTAAGTTGGGTCTATAAAAAAAAGTGCAAAGTAGCTTGGGAAAAGGTCCAAGATGGAAAGCATCCCTGTCCTTAATAAGACTCCTTAGTTAATTTCTTACTTGCCTAGAGTTGACGGAATGCCACAAAATAGCCCAGATTATATGAAAAATTACATATTTCGTCAACCTTATCTATGATAGCTTTCCCAGTTTTTGTTTAGGGCTCCTGAGTTTTATTTTTCATTGTTCTTCAGTTGGGCACCCTGTATTAGTTGTATGAGTATAAAAAAAGCCATGGAGTAGGCTGGAGAGATGGCTCAGCAATTAAAGCACTTGCCTTCAAAGCCAAATGACATGGGTTTAATCCCCCAGTATTCATGTAAAGCCACATGCACAAAGTGGTGCATGCATATGGAGTTTGTTTTCAGCAGCTAGAAGCTCTGACTTGCCCATTCATTCTCATTCTCTCTCTCTCTCTCTCTCTCTCTCTCTCTCTCTCTCTCTCTCTCTCTCTCTCTCTCTCTCTCTCTCTCTCTCTCTCTCTCTCTCTCTCTCTCTTTCTCCCTCTCTTTCCTTGGAGATAAATAAATGAAATGCCTTTTTAAAATTTATTGATTTTTTTTAAATATATATTTATTGTCCATAATGAGTTACATTATTTAGTGGGCAAACAATGTGTTTTTATCCCGAATTCCCCAATTCCCCCCTCCCCATCCCTGATCAGTTGGATATCCTCCTCCGTGGGATGTCTGTATTAGTCCTTGTGGCAAGGTTGCACACAAAGACCTTCTGTGATGGGCAAGGTAGGGATTTGATTTTGTAATATTTTCTCTGTAGACTCTGGATCTCTGTGTTGATGACTCTTGAGTGATCAAAGTGTCCATCACCATTTCCTTGGAACTGGTTTTCTAGCTAACTGTGAGCACAGTCTTCATTTCACTGCTTCCCCTGTAATGACTTCTGGGCAGAGCAGATGAAGTAGAGGTGACCCATCACCTGGTTGATAGTTGACTCTCTCCTCTTTATGTCTTCATGTATCTTTGTTCTCCCAAGTATTCTTCTCCATCTATAAGATAGAAAAGGTTCTCCAACCAAAAGTAAGAACAACTTGAATAAAAGGGAATAAGCTGACTCATTAGAGAGATATACTGATATGTATATCCACTCTTCTGAGTTAAAGAACAATGGTGGTTCTCTATGGAGCCTATCGTCCTAGAGAATCTGACTTGATTGCCTGAGTTCACCCACACTGAGCAGGTCTCATGTCCAATCCATGAACAGTTGGTTACCTACATAGCTGTGTGGCACTATAGCATGAGTGCAAAATTCCTGCTCGGCTGGTTGATTTTGTAACTGGCAGGCTCTCCTGCTGATTCATTCTGCTGGCAACTGTTATTCTCCAGCTTCTCTCACAGCACTTTCCAGCACTATGAGGGCTAGCTTGGAGGGAACTGGATTCCCTCTCAGTTCCAGCATGGTCACTTGATATTCTGTCGCTACAGGCTGGGGTGCCTTCAGCAGTAGGGACTTTTATATCTTTCAGGTAACCAAGTGCTTTGGCAATGGGCTATATTATTTTGGGGACTTCATGTTTCTCTGATGAATAGTTTACCATTAGTGGAAACCTAATTATGGCCCTGGGAATTATTAGCCACCGCCCATGGTTTTAGGGTTATGCTTTATCCACCTTTTATGGAGCTCTTCTGTTTGGGTCTCCCTCACCCTTATTGAGGCTAATGACTTGTAGACTGGTATACCACAAGATCTCTATGTAATTGATTCATGTTGCCTCTAGTTTTGTGTGTCCCTTCCAACCCCCACATTCCTGTACCCTAGGCCTTCATACCTTTCTGTCTTTTTGCTGATCATTGGCTTGTTGTCCAGTAGCCCCTTATTCCTCTTTCCTTATCTTAATTCTAATACCACATCCATATTGTTGATATTTATTTCAGCTTACAATGAACTGATGCTGGACCAGGTTAGGAGCTGCACATGAAAGAGCTCATGTGGCTTTTGTCTTTCTGAGCCTATGAGATTTCACTTAGCATGAGGTTTTTCAAGTCCCTCCATTTTCTGTGAATTTTATTATTTCATTTTTCCTTACTACTGCTGAGTAGAATTTCATTGTGTATATGTACCACATCATCATTAACCATTCATTTGTTGATGGACATCTGGGCTGATTCCAGTTCCTGGATATTGTGAATAGAGTAGTGATAAAAATAGTTGAGCAAGCCTCTCTGTGGTATATAGTAAAGTCTTTAGGGTATATCCCCAAAGAGGTATAGCTGAATCTAATGGTGGTTCTATTTTCATCATTTTGAGGACTCTTCATATTGATTTCCATAGTGGCTGTACAGGTTTTCACTCCCACCTTCAGTGGATGAGGGTTCCTCTTTCCCACACCACTGACATCATGTGCTGTCATTTATTTGATTTGTTTCGATGGTTGTTGTTCTGACTGGATTGACAAAATCTCATAGTCCTTTTACTTTGCATTTCCCTGATGAGTAGAGATGTTGAACATCTTCTAGGGTGTTTAATGGCCATTTATATTTCTTCCTTTACGAACTCTGTTCAATTCCCTGCTCCATGATTTGAGTGGAGTTGAGACACTTAGGGTGACTGGGCCCCCCAAAGTAAAAACAGGAATGTCTTTGGGCTTGCTTGCCCTGGCAGTCTCCCCTTGGCTAGAGATAAGAGAAGAACCTGGCTCCTTCTTATCTCTTACCTACCTGTTTTTCCAGAAACAGCTTTGGCCCTCCCTAGGGGGTCATCTCCTTTACTAGAATTCAAATCTAATCCTGGCATTGTGGTTTTTCAAGCTTTAGATTCCAGAATTTCCTGAGCCAGCCTAGCCTAGACCAAAGAGCTATTTCTCTGGCTCAACCATAGGCCAGAGGTAGAGCCACCACCATAAGGTTATATATAATTTACTAGAGGAGGGCAAGCTATCTTAGGCAGCTCATCGCTTCTGAAGCTCCAAATTTTGGTAAGGTTCCCTCATCTCAGCCCAGCTGGGCTGAGACAAAGGGAGACCACCTCCTCACTCCCACATGGGCTTTCAACCCTCCTTTGCCCTGCACATGGCCGGAGCTGGAGCTCTTTACACTTTCTTTCCTTTCCTCTCTAACTCCTTTTCTAATGTTATTTTCAGGCCCTGAAAGTACTTTCCTGAACCCAACACCCTGTATCAGGGTGCTTGATTTTTGTTACTGTTGGTAGGGTCTTCCTCTAGCCCAGGTTGACCTGGACTTCATTATCTAGTTTCAGGATAACCTCAAACTCACAGTGATCTTCCTACCTCTGCCTCCAAAGTTCTGGGATTAAAGGCTTATGCCAGCACACCTGGCTGATTTTTAAATTTATTTTTTATTGTTTAGGTTTTGGAGTTCTTCATAGGTTAATTAAATAAGATATTTTTAAAAAGAAAGCCAATGAAAGGAGAGTATGTAGGAGCTGCAGAAAGGCTCTATCACTTGCTAGTTCTGTTCCTTCTTAGTTTCTCAGCCATTGAGTGGGGGAAAAAAATCACAATAAAACGCTTCCTATCAGTATGGCCGCACATCCTTGCAGTACCAGTTTGCCAGTGGCTAAGCTCACTGGAAGTTCCAGGCCACTGGGGCTATATTGGAAGACATAAACAAACAAACAAACAACCAAACAAGCAAACAACTGCATTTCCTTCCCAGGTTATGACTTTAGGAATTAGCAGATATTTAAATCCTATAAAATGTAGTAGGCTGCCATCTTTATTTGTAGAATTTTATGAAAGTTCTATGTCAAATGAAGTGTAAGGCCATAGTATATTCAAAGCCCTAATAAGCACTGATGAAAGTAATCAAAGGCAAAATTCTTATTTAGCTTTGGAAACCAAGAGGTTCAAGATCTAATTATACCCTTAAACTTTGTCGCCTGGAAATACCATTTAATGGTCCATTTTGTAAGCTTTGAGAGTCCTAGATCATTCAAAGAACTGTTATTTTGAGGGCAAAAATGTAATAACAATTACAGGGAAGGGCAGGGTGAACCATGGCCAGGAATGAATTATGAATTTTAATTTTATTTTATTTATTCATTTTCAAGCAGAAAGATACAGAGAGAGAGAGAAAGAGGGAGAGAGAGAGAGAGAGAGAGAGAGAGAGAGAGAGAGAGAGAGAGAGAGAGAGAGAGCACACCAGGGCCACCACCTTGTGGGTCTGGGTTATATGGGTCCTGGGGAATTGAACCCAGGGCCTTAGGCACTGGAGGCAAGTGCCTTAACTGCTGAGCCATCTCTCCAGCCCTGAATTATGAATTATAAATGCTCCTGCACTCCTCTTCCCCCAGCTTACATACGCAAAGAGTTTGTTTTTATAAACAGTTTTGCCAATATCTAGTTCTGATGTAGGAATTTTGGGTTTCATGGGGGTCCCCCCGGATTCATAAATGCCAAGTTTCAGGTTTTTTCCTAATCTATAATGAAAACTAATGAAGACAGAACCAAAAAGGACAAATTATGAATTATTAGGTTTGAGAAGAAATCACAAGTTGTGGAGTTTACTTAAAGGGAATTGGGAGAGGGAAAGGAAGACTGGAACATTTTCACATGGAAAACATATTTCAGAAAAGTGGAAGTTGAGGAGAACTGGGGCTTAGATGGTGAAGTCCACAAGGGGGTGCAAACACCTGAGAGCTTTGAGGAAAGACATAGAGGGGCTGTGAACACATGAGAGCGCCATGTGGCAGATCCCTAGTGGCAATCCACGCATAGTGAATTCAGGGACCTTGAAACAGAGCATGAAGATTAGGATTAAAGAGGGGAACACACTTGGCATCAGCTCAAGGAGGGAAGTGGGGGGAAGGAGAGAGCCCACATGGCAGATACTGAGTGGGAATCAACACATGGTAAATTAGAGAACAGCAGACAGATAGAGCAGAGAAACCAGAATTATAGAGACATTAAACGACAGGGTTAGGTCTCCCTTCCCCACCCAGCCAGACTGCAGAGTATGGCTGGGAACCAAGACTCATGTTGGGGAACCTCAGACCACACCAGATTGAGTACAAAGGATCTCAGGAACTGGAGAAGATCTCAGGAAAAAAGAGGAGTAGCCCCACAGGCTGCAAACGTTATAGGGTTTAGTTCAGGTAGAAGGGGAAAGATCTGACTTGGTATTTGATCTGGAGGATGGATCATAGAGTTCACCCATATATGGGTGGGGGGCTGGGATCATAGCTTGTTTGATTGTGGACAGCAGGGGTCGCTGCAGATCAATGTCAGGCAAGAGATTTAATCCAAGTTAGGAGTGTTCCCTCTTGTGTCAAGATAAGAAATCAGGTGTTCGGCATGTTCTGGTTTCCTCTGGGCCTCCATCCCTGGCTGAAACCTGCCCAGCTTTCTTCTAGTTTGTCTCAGTTCTGGTTTGGCTCAGAGAGCATTACAAAAATGCAGGTTACATTCCAGGAATCTGGGTTCAATGAAAAATTGAATAAGTTTTTTTTTTTTTTTTCCCCTATAGGGAGTTTTCTTATTTGTCCTATGAAATGTGTGTCAGAGATCCATCCATTTAACCCAAGTTGATCATCTGGGTCAGAATCACTCCGTTGAAAACAGACTGCAGACCCATTCAAACTTACTGTGGGTGTGAGGAAGGGAGCATCAGGGATAACAAATGAAAGAAAACAATGGCAGTGGATGACTTGTAACAGATAGATCATTTGTGAGCAAAGCCAAGATATAGGAACTGAAGGGGATGCTTTGTCAGTTACCCATGAAGGCTCACCTCATGGGTGGCTAGGGGCCATTAGAGCCAATCTTTTCTAGCTAGCTGTCCCACTTCCATTTTGTGCAGTGTCTTTTTTATTAAACAAAGTAAATTGTCTGTATTTCTGTCATTATCTATGTGGCCCTGGTCTAGTTCTTTGCTTTGGAAGACAACCTGTCAATCCCAGTAGACGTCCTCATGTTCTTGAGTCTGTCCTTGCAATCTCCACTTTGCTTGATGAGAGCAGGGCCTCTCCTTGTCTCTTGCCTAAAGGAATTACCTAGATCTGTTTCTCTATTAACAACCTGAGTCTCTTGCTGGGAAGGAGTTCCCCTTACCTGGAATTAAGGTTTAAATCTAATCCTGGAACTGTGTTTGGTTAAGCTCAGATCCAAAACTTGGTTAGTTAGCTCAGCTCCATTCAGAATCTATAAATGACCCCAATTTGGGTCACACATCTGTCTTTACTCCCTCCTGCCTTATACATGGTGAGAGCTTCCTTTGATTTCCTTCTCTTATTCTAATAAAGTCTCTCTAAAGTTACCCTCTGGTCTATAGATTTCAGTTCTTTGAAGTCATAAGAAAAGAATCTTAGGATACTCCAAATTTATTGGTGTGTTGAGGCATGATGGTGTATTGGTGAGGAACCCCAAGATTCCTGGTTCACTCAGAACTCTAATCCACCCCTGAAACACAAGGGTAGGATATTGTCCTCATTAGCAGTTTGCAACTGTGACAAATTCCGTGCTCATTAATGTTTAAGAATCAGTACCCATGAAAAAACATGTCAGAACCCGTATTAGTTACTTGATGTTACTATGATGTTACTATGACCAATTAAGGAAGAAAGTGCTTATTTTGGCTTAAGGTTCCAAGGGTACAGACCATCATGGCTGGGAAGGCATTGTGGCAGATCTGGAGTCTGGCTAGTCACATTGCATGTACAGTCAGGAAACAGAAAGTGAACAGAAGTGGAGGCCTTGTTATAAAACTTGCAAGTCCACACTCAGTGACCCACTTCCAGCAAGGCTCTATTTCCTAAATACATTACAATCTCCCCATACAGCACCACCAGCTGAGGATCAAGTGTTCAAATACTCAAATCTATGAAGGACATTTTACATTCAAAGGTAAGTAAGTATTCACACAACTGAAACCAGGTGTCCACTGAAATAATAATAATAAAAATAAAAAACAGAAGTCTCGAGCATCTAACAAAAAAAGGGGCTCCTCTTTTCTGGGAAAACCATCACAAACAAAGCCTGTGTAGTTCTCCAAGACCAATTCAGAAAGCAGAGCGGAAGCAGCCATCATAATTCTCAGGAAGTTTCCTGCACGTGTACGCAGATGCCTCTCTGAATTGGCTCATCTGAAGCCAGAACTGTCAGACAGAAACATAAAATATCACAGAGTTGATTTAATGGCCTTTAAAAGTCCCTCCTGAGAGGCTGGGGAGCTCCTTGTCTGTTTCCCTATGCACCGCTGTGCTCATAAAGCTGTCACCATTAATCGCTGTCCACCATGCTGATGGTGTTGGAGTCACACGTCAAGGGAAGGATGCAGTTACTGAAGAGCTCTAGTGTCTCAGTTGTGGCAACCTTAGCCTTATGCCTGCCTTGCTTCCTTTTCTGAGGTGGTCTGGGCACTGGTTTCTTTAGACTCCCATCTATTGACACCATCCCTTTGATTTGCAATGTGTGCTTTCCCATGGGCCTAGAGCCAGAATCTAAATTTCTTCCAAAGGTTGCTTGCTTGTACCTGAGGGTTCAAACCCAGGACTCTGAATATGCTCTACAACTGAGCCTTATTCTCATGCTCATGTATGTGTTCGGTATATATAAGTGGTACATATGTGTCATGAATATGTGTATGTAGATGCATACACATACACTGTACATGCACTGTACACGTGTGAAGGCCAGTGGGTGATTCCCCTTCTGTTGCAGTAAGCTCACTCTGCTGGGATGTACCTCCAAACTAGGCACAGTTTATGGGAGGAAGAAGGGATTTATTTAAAGCTTCTAGGTCCAGCCGTAAGAGAAAAAAACACCACTAACAACTCCAAAAGCAAGTACATTCCAACAGCCAAACAGGAGGGAACTCCAGGCAGAGCTCAGACTGCTCATGGCCTACATAGAGCTGGAATTCCAGTTCCCCCTCCAGTAACACCTTAGCGCTGGACCCTAGAATCCGCCTACAGTGACACTTCTTTCAAGTTATAAGCTTTAACAAAACTCCTGAATCTATTGGGGGACATCCAACCATTCAAACTACCGCACCTTCCATCACCCATCTATGTGTTTCCTAGAGACAGATTCATTGATTCCAGAGCTTGCCATTTTCCTGATCCCTAGCAATTCTCCAGTCTTTGCTTCCCACAGGGCTAGGCCACCTCAGGCCTCCTGCTTCCATGGGAATCACTCTTATATAGTGATCTATCACTTTCGTCCCCAGCCTAATCCTTCCTTTTGTATTATTTGTTAACTTTGGAAAGGTTCTTGCAAAGTTACCCAAAGTAGTCTTGAACTCACTTTGTAGCCTAGACTTGCTTTGAACCTGTGATCTTCCTGCCTCAACCTTGTGAAATAGCTGGAATTTTACACCTGTACCATTCATTGGTCCTTGACATATTTGTTAAAATAAAATTGTTCAGGACTATTATTCTAGAGAAGCACTGTCTAACCAAAATATAATTGGAGACACAATGTAAATTGCACATTTTTTTTAGTTTCTGAAAGAAGAATCATCTTATTATATAACTCAGGTTGGCCCTGAATTCACATTGGTATTCCCAAGTGTTGGGATTACAATTGCGTGCGGCCATACTCAATAGGTTTTGTATTGCATTTTCTGCTAGCCATAATTAAGAAAGTAAGGAGAGACCAATGAAATCAACATCTAAACTATTTAATAGTTTATTTTATTAAATCCACTTTATTTTGCATGTACATATTATGATTTCAACTGGCATATTGTATTCTCTTTAGTTTAGATCATTAAAACCTGACATATATTTTTCACTTAAACTTTATATATGAAATTGCTTCATTTGAAGTACTTAATTACCAGATGTGGTTATCATTTTGAACAGTGAGGTTCCACACTTATATTGTAAAACAAATTAGTTAATCCATTCATCCAAACATGTATAGAGCACTAGTTATATATTAGACACAGTTCTGGACCCTGTGGCATCTTTATTCTAGAAATTATAGTCAATCAGAAGTGATATGTGATAAATAGATACACAAACATTTAAGACTAGAATAATAAATATGACAAGGGAAATGTCTGGCATGATGAGTAATTTAGGGATAAGATCAGGGTCTAAGGGAGAAACTTCATAACAAGTGTTTCATGACAAGATTATTCATATTTTTATTACCTTAACAACCAATAACCTACCACCTTAAGAACTGCGTGTTATATGATTGATGATTTACAAAAAAAAAAAAACGACTGAATTTCTGGTGCATAAATAAACACTAAACTATGTTGAATAGTAAATGGAATAACCCTAGATTTTAATGAACCTCCAAATAAGCAGCAAACATTTTCTCAGAGAATAGAAATCACCTCCTCCATCATAGCTGGTCAATATATTCTGATGGCTGAGCAAGTGTATAAAGGAATCACAAGCCCCCATGAACTTGGAGTTTGGGATAAACAGGTATATGGGAAAGCTTAAAATGTTAATTATATTTTGTTGTTGGAGTTTCTTTTTATGGTTTTAAGGTTCATTTTGTTGTCTTTAAGCAAATCCATGATCTCAATAGCTCTGTGCTCTTGAAGTTGGAACTACCTAGTGGTGCAGAGAAAGAAGATGTTTTCATGATTATCTTTCCTAAGACAGGAATACATGACCAAGTTCAGAAAAATGTGCATTTTAATACTGACATAATTTATGTAAATGCAAGACCTTTCTTCCACAATTTGTCAAGATATGTCTAAATGAAATACAATTAGAACTGTAACTTCTGCAGCCATTATATTTCAAACCAGTAAGAGCTATTGAAATTTTTGTGGTGTTGTGATCCCTGTTTTTTTTTTAAATTCAAGTAGTTTAGCATTTTAAAAAACAATGAGGAAAATTAAGAATCAAATAATATTAACAAAGCAATAGAAGGTGATTTAGGAGAAGGGTCACCCAATCAAATTTGGTTTACTGAAGGAAAAAAAAAAAGTTTTCGAATTTTTATTTACTGTGTTTATTCAGTTTTTACATTTCCCTTTGCCTTCCTCTTTCCTCTGTGACTTTCACTAACTATAATTCTGCTGGCAAAAAATGCTAATGCACGTTAGCACGACACTAGTGACAGGCATTTTGTTATCCACTTTAAAAGAATGTTTTTATTCCATACTCAAAATAGTCCTATTATTTTGGGAAATTTGTTACCACATTTTACAGATGTAGAAATCATGGTTTGAAATATTTATCCAAGATCACAGGAGAATAGTTATCATTTTTTATGTCTCAAGACTCATACACTTTTAAGAATAAGTAATGATTCTGTATTAGTTTTCCATTATGGTAACCGATTTACCACAAACTCAGTGGTTTAAAATGACAGCATTGTCAAAAATCCATTGGGCATATTTGTGTGAGTCTATTTCTGAGTTCTCTTCCCCGTTCTATCAATTTAAGTGTCTGTCCGTGTTTCAATACCATGCCACTTTAATTAATGTAGCTTATTAAAATCAATCTCAAGGTAAGGTAGACTGATTCTTTCACATTATTCTTTTTGTCAGAATTGTAGAATAATGCTGTGTACATCTACGATATTGCCCTGCTGGGATTTTGCTAGGGGTTGAGTTAAACTGTACATCACTTTGAAAGAAATGACATCTATACCATGTTGAGTCTTCTAGTTCATGGAAGCAATGTGTCTTTCTGCTTATTTAAGTCTTTGATTTAATTTTCCAATAATGGAAAGGTTTCAGTAAACAAGACCTATACATATTTCTTTAGATCTCCACGTATTTTGCTATTTCAGTCATTTTGAATTATATGGAATTACTAACTTTAGTGTGTATGTGTTCACTATTAATAAGAGGTAATAAAGTTAACTTGCAGTGTTTGCCTTCTATAATTGGCATTAGTGAATCACTTAACACTTCTAGGAAAGTTGTTTTTTTTTTGTGTGTGTGTGTGTGTTTTGTTACTGTTGTTTTGTTTTATTTGGTTTGGTAAGGGGGGATAGGACTTCTTGGGATTTTCTATGTGTATTATCTGCAAACACAGATTTTTAAAAATATTTTTCTCTTTTCTGATTTGTATGTTTTTTTTTTTCATTTTCTTGCTCTACTGTATAGAATAAAACTTCCAGTATTACCCTGAAAGAAAATCATGGTAAAAGCTATAGATAGGATGTTAAGTAAGAGTCTAGTATCCTTGCCCTACTTCCATTTTAGGGTAAAAAAAATCAGTCTTTTATCACAAGTGAAATGTTAGCATATTCTTTTTCTAATAGATACCCCTTTCAAACTGAGAACATTTTTTTTTTTTTGCTCTTTGGGTGTTTTGTTTTGAAAGGCTTCTTTCCAAATCAACATATGTATTTAATAACCTTCCTATTAGAACACCTACCAAATTTTATTTATTAATTTAGTCACACTTTCATTCATTTGTATATATATGAATAATTTTGTGCATCCATGTGTGCATGTGAAAGGCAGAAAACAACCTCTGTTTTTCCTCAGGTGATATCCACTGTCTTTGAGACCATGTCTCTAAATGGACCTATCACTTGCCAAGTAGGCTAGACTGACTGGCCAGTGAGTCCCAGAGATCTGCCTCTGGCATTATAGACACAGGTTTTCACTCCCAACATTTTTAACCATGCGTTCTGGGGATTAAACTCAGGTCCTATTGCATGGAAGGAAAGTATATTTACTGACTAAGCCACCTCCTCAAATCCCTTTGGGTGAGTTCTATGATGAGTATTTGTTTAGTAATTTTTCTTCTATATCAATTGAGAGATCATGAAACATTTTGTCTCATTTTGCTTAATTGGTAGATTACTACTCCAAACAGATGAGGGAATCTGCTTCAAACCCAATTGTTCTCACACTTGCTGTACCTTACAATCTAATTTTAAGCTAACCAATCCTATTAGCTAAGACCTCACAGTCTAAAGGACATGATCCATAAATACATCAAAGATGCCCCAACAGTTCAGTAGGCCCCCAGGCCATTCACACTTCTAATTGGTTAGAGACTTGTGGGTTAAATTATTCTGTAGAAAGCCTCAAGGAGTCTAGAAAAGTGCTGAAGTTGCAATTTCTGTTGTATTATAAAGGGAATCATTCAGGAGCAGTTAAGGAGAGAGCAATATGAGTTCTAGAAGGGTCCTAAATTCATCTCTTCAGTGACTAGCCTAGTGCACATCATCCTTCTGGCATATTGATGTGTTCACTAGGAGCTAGTTAACTAGAAAAGTCCACCCAGGTCTCAGAGTTCATTATTGGAGTGTCAATACAGAGTATAATTAGAATAGGCCCCCAACTCCTGTTTCTCAGAGGTTCCAACACTCTAAACCTGTAGTGGATCACTGTGGGGAGCAGCTCCCATCCTGAGACTATGTAGGGGTCTATCATAAGTCATCTCATTGTCATAGTTACAGTGACAGCAGAGGAATCCAAGAGGCTCATAATAACAGACACTTCTATCATTTACGGAATTCCACTGGATTTAAAACAAATCAGTACAAAGACAAGACAACTTATTATACGTTAATTATATGGATTGATTTTCAAATATTGAGTCATTGTGTGAATTAGTTTTGTGTGTGGCTTAGTTTTTTTGTTTTTTAAAATATATTATCATTATTTTTTGATGTATGTGTGTGTGCATACATACCAGGGCTTCTTGCTGCTGCAAATGAACACTGGACAGATGGACCACTTTTTATGTCAGGTTTTATCTAGGTCTGGCACATCAAACCTGGGCCAGTCAGCTTTGCTAGAACTGACACTTAACTACTGAGCCATCTCCACAGCCCTGAATTTTATTCACTATTATTTTGTTAAAAATTAATATTGTGTCTTTCGTCATTAAGTCTGTAATGTTTTACTTTTATTTTATTTTATTATTTATTCACTCATCCATTTGGCATATATAGGTGTGGTGTGTGTGTGTGTGTGTGTGTGTGTGTATACATGTATGTGTCTGTGTGTGTGGACCAGGTGTTGACATTGTGTGTCATACTTGACTACTTTCTATCTTAGTCTTTGCAAAATGGCCTCTCACTGTCCCCAGAGCTCCCCAATTGGCTTAGAGACACTAGCTAGAAAACTCTGAAGATCTTCCTGTCTAGTTCCTTATTACTGGGATTACAGGCATGCTATGCCACATCCAACATTTTACATTGATGCTGAGGATGCAAACCCAGATCCTCATACTTGAATAGCAAGCCTTTTACCAAGCCCCATGTTTTGATTTTTAAATACTCTCATTGCCTTGTTTTTGTATGAAATACTAGATTCATATAATAAATTGCTAACTCTTCTCTTTTCTGGATTGAATTATGCAGAATTGATAGTTGTTTTTCTTTAAATATTTGGTAGGAATCTTCAATAAAGCCATCTGTGTCTAGAGAGTTCTCTTTGTGGGAGTTTTTAGGCTGTGCATTCATCTTTCAAAAATAGTTACGGGGCTATTCAAATGATCTGTTCCATGTTGGGTGAGTTGAATAGCTTGCCTTTTTCTAGGAATTGCTGCATTTCTTTAAAGTTGCAAAATCTATATGCATGGTTGTCTTGTTCATTTGTAATTGGTAGTTTGTATTTCCTTCATTAGTTATACTAAAGTATGGTCAATTACATTGCTCTCTTCAAAGAATCAGCTCCAGGCTGTAAAGATTGCTCAGTGATTGAAGGTGCTTGCTGGCAAAGTCTGCAGGCCTAGGTTCAATTCCCAAGCTACATGCAAAAGGGGTTGCAAGTGTCTGTCATTCATTTGCAGTGGCAAGAAGCCCTGGCACATGCAACACACAAATACACACATGCATACACACAAATACACACATGCACACAACAAATAATAAGTAAATAAAAATACTTGCAAAGAGACAACTCTTTGACACATTAGTTTTCTCTTTTGGTTTCAACTAGTTGATTTATGATCACATCTTCAATACTTGAGAAGACACCATTTGTAGGTAAAAGAGTTTATTTTGGTTCATAAATTGAGGACCATTCCCTCATAGCTCAGAAGGCTTGGTGTCAGGAGTGGTTCCCTGCTGTGGTGGGCCAGAGCTTGTTCACATCTGGGTGGATCAGGAACCAGGGAAAGGCAATGCGTTAATTCAATTGGATTCCTTCTTTTGCCCATTTTGTCCAGTCTGGTACACCAGGGTATGGGATAGTACCACATATGTGCAGGGTAAGTCTTTCCTCCTAGGCTAAACCTCTTGGAAAACACCCTCAAAGGCATATGAAGAGGTGATTTCAAATCCAGACAAATTGACAATGAAGATTAACCCTCACACTCATACATTTGGGTAAGGTGAATTTCATTCTTTTGATTTCTGCTGAGGCTTTCTCATTAGTTATGTCATTGCACCTGTCCAGTTTCTGCTGATAGTAAACAGTGTCAAAAAGTGGGTGAGTAGTCACAAGAAAATAAGGTTATTTGGCTTTATAGTCCATGTTGGCGGGGCTGCACCTGCTCATTTCCTTCTTGCTGGCAGAGTCCTGAAATATCACAGTCCTCAATAGCAAGAGTCAAAGAGAACCTCTTGTATGTGTGTTCACCTTTCTCCCTGTTTTTATCAAAACACCAAGACTCACTAAGGAGGGATCCAGCCTGATGACCTCTTCTAATGTTACTTCCCCAATTCTACATGTGAACAATGCAGTTGCTTGAAGATTCTACTCTTTTAATGCCTCAGAGTGGAGATTCAACTTGAATGTAGGCTTTGGAGGGCCGAACCCAAAGGATAGCATTGGTTTAGTGTTCACTTGTGTGGAGATTTTTTCTTATATTTTTGTTACTGCTTTTAGTTTGGTTCAATTATAAGTTTAAGTTTTCTAGTTTATTGAAGTTTGCTTATGTACCCATTTGTTGTCTACCTTGGGATATATTCTATGTTCACCTAACAAGTATTTCATTCTTATTAGGAAGAATGTCTTAGAAATGTTGAACAGATTCTACTAGTTGATTGACATTGCTGAGTTTCTGTATAAAAACTGATTTTACACAAGGTTCATTTTTTTTCAATTATTGAGAGAGGAATGTTGAATTCTACAACTATAATTGTAGACTTACTAATTATTTTTGGCTCTATCAGTTTTGGCTTATCATATTTTAAGTTGCTCTTTGATGAGCGCTCCTGTAGAGCTACAGTGACTTCCTGGCAGATTTCAGTGTCCCATCATTATATATTTATTGTCCCTTTCTGTTTTCAGGAGTTTTTGTGCTTTGAGGTATATATGATATTTGTACAGTTTTTATAATTACTTTGATTAACAACATATATATATATATATATATATATATATAT
>PVHP010018019.1:0-33722 GCA_004024765.1 Zapus hudsonius | reverse complement strand
GTGTCTGCACCCTTCTCTCCTCCACCAATATCCGCCTTCTCAAGTGTCCCCTGTTGCACAGCTTCTCTTGGAATTTCCTCACAGTGGCCTACAGAGGCGTCTACCACATGAGGTGGCCACTGGTGGTCTCAAAGCCAGGAGCTGTGGCTCACTCACTCTTCTGTCCTGTTCAGCACTGACCGTGAGGATGTCACAGGAGGTTCAAACTCCAACCTACTTGCTCTGTCCTCTGTGGTGACCACTTAAGGGGACGTGTGATAAGTGGAAAGAAAGAGGAGAATGAAGACAAAAGAAGAGAGGCCAGATGTGGCATAGGCTTATAATCCCAGCTACTTGGAAGGTTGAGGCAGGAGGGTCAAAAATTCAAGGCCAAAGCCAGGCATGGTGGTGCATGCCTTTAGTCCCAGAACTCAGGAGGCTGCAGTAGGAAGACCACTGCGAGTTTGAGGCCAGTTTGGGAATACAGAATGAGTTCCAGGTCAGCCTGGGCTACAGTGAGACCCTACCTCAGAAAAAAAAAATCAAGGCAAGCCTGAGCAAACAGAGAGAGATCTTATCTCAAAGCAAAAAGTAAAAGAGGACTTGGGGTACAGTTCAGTGGTAGAGTGCTTGCCTAGCATGAAGTCTGGATGCAATACCCAATACTACAAAAATAAAAAAAGAAAAGGAAAGGAAAGAGAAGGAAGAAGGAGTGTCAGAGGTTTCTTGGCTCCTAGGTACTCATGGAATCCTGACTACGTCTACAGTCAGGACAGACAGCACTGAAACAAACAACAAAGCCCCTAAGGTTCTGAGGCTTATGTTTGAGTTAAGGATGTCCCTTAACATCCAGACAAACAAATACAAAACAGGACCATGTGTTAGACAGTGACCCAGGCTGGACACCGACTGCCCCATTGAAAATGGGGTACAGTGCTCCTGGCAAAGGAAGCAGCAAGTGTGGTGGCCCCAAGGCAGGAAGACTACTTTTGGTTTCATAAGTGAGGTGGGAAGACCTTACTCTGTGATCAAGGGGAGAGGAAAGAAGTCAGGCCCGAACAGGGAGCAGCTTTCGTCTTGACAAGGAGGATTAAGAATGTTAACCTCAGATCATACCAACACAAAGAAGTGATTCTAGGACCTAATAGCTACAGTGGCTTCCTTCTAACTGCCCTGGCCCAGGGTCATCTGACTGGGGGAATGGATGCTTGCCCAGTTGCTCTGGGCACAGATCTTTCCAGGTCTCTACAATGGGTAGATGTGCTAGCTTTCAGTGATTTTCTTGTCTGCAAAGGTTATAGCTTTATCGCCCTGTATAACATTAGCTGGTTTCCTGTCTGATTTAGTGACAAGATTCCAATTGCTTTTTTTTTTGTCTGCTCTAAAAATACTATAAAAATGATTTTGAATCAGTTCTGTCATCTCGCAGATCCCACTTATTAATGAGTTAACTAGAATGCTGCCACAGGCCCAGGATCAATTGTCATGGGGATTATGTTTTCCACCTGTTGAGACGTGCATTCAGATAGGACATAATAGCACAGAAAGGAGGAGAGTGAGAAGCAGGAGTTTATACTTTTCAGAAGCTGCTGGGAACGTGGGTTTTACAGAACTCAGTAGGAGGAGCCAGGGCTTCTGTCCAGGGCCAGCTGACCAGTGGCTGGGACACAGAACAGAGGAGAACCTTTAGAAGTCCCGCCACTTAGGGACATTTTCCCTTGCCTCCTCTATGCTAAGTCACTGTGATCGGTCTTTCTCTGGGGCTGTGCCACCAGCAACCAGAATTTACCAAGTGTTTACCATTGAACACTTCCCTTTATGTTTACCGGCATAGTTTTTCTTTCCTTTTCACTATTGTGGTAAATATACATCACACAAAATTTACCATTTAAAAAATTTATATTTCTTTTTAATTAAAATGGTAATTTAAATCTGGCATGTGGATGGTGTGTGCACACTCATGTGGGTGTGTGTGTTTGCAGGGGTGCACATGCATACATGCGTGTACTTGTGTGTGTGGAAGCCAGGGGTTCATAACGTTTGTTGTCTTTCTTGGTCACTCTCCACCTTATTTCTTTTGAGACAGGTTCTCACATTGGATTTGGGGCTCACCAATTCAGCTAGACTAGCTATTGAGCAAGTCCCAGGGATCCTCCTGTCTCCCCCTCCCCAGCTGAGATTACAGGCATGTGCCACCATTCCTGGACTTTATGTGGGTGCTGAGGATCCGAATTCAGATCATGTTTGCACTGAGTCATCTCCCCAGCTCCAAATTTACCATTTCAGACATTTCTAAGTGTCTCATTCAGTGGCATTAAATGCGTTCACACATCACCACATCCATCTCCTGAACTTTGAGGATCATCCCACACTGAAACTCTCCAACAGTGATCCCCACTCCCCATGGCCCTGGCAGCCTTCAGTCTAGTTTCTGTCTCTATGAAATTGGCCACTCTAGGCATCACACCTGAATGAAATCATTTATCCTGCTGTGTGCCTTACTTCGTTTGATTCACGTCTCCAAGATCCCTCCATATTTCAGCAGGTGTCTATCTCTTTCCTTGTGAAGGCTGACTACTATCCTGTTGCATGTGAATACCACAGTGCTCATCCTCTTAGCTGCTGATGTACTTTGGGGTGTCTCCCCCTTCTGACTACTGCTCTGAACAGGGGTACAATTATCTGAACAGGGTCCCTGCTCTCAGTTCTTTGGGGTTTCCATCTAGAAGTGGAATTGCCGCACCATATGGTAATCCAGTGTTGATTTTTCCATGAGACCACCTTATACTCCCCTCGGTGGTGCAGAGGCCTCCGGTTTCTTTATGTCCCCTGTCCCCCCCCCAACACTTGATATTTCTTGTTTCTATAACAACCATCCTAAAGAATGCTGACCCATCTTTTAAAGCGTGAATGGCCATGCAAAGGGGAGGCCCCAACATGAAGCATTCAAGGGCCTTTCCTTACTGTGCTGGCAAGGTTGATGTCTGAGGAGCTAGATTTGGAGGTGCTTAGTGGAAGGGGACTTGGATAGGAGGTGATAAAACACGATTCCTCGAGATCACTCACTGCCTGAGCTCAGGGTGGAGAGGCCACCCTAGAGAGCTGAGGTCTATGGGTCTCCCATGGTGAAGGGTTTGCTTGTGTGATCCCACAATGGGGCTCTTGCCCTAGGTCTAATTTGAGTCTCTGTGTGTTCCCTCCCTAGTGTGACAATGCAAAGGGCTTGAAAGCCTTCTACGATGCAATAAAGTATGGGCCAAACCATTTGATGGTGTTTGGAGGAGTCTGTCCATCCGTCACATCCATCATCGCTGAGTCCCTCCAAGGCTGGAATCTGGTACAGGTAAGGCTGACCTGCCTCCCGTTTGCGGGCTGCAAGCACTTTGGAGGAATGGTTCCTTGGCTGCCATGTCCAATGTTAGACACCCAGCCACCAAGTGATCCCTGTCCTGTCCTTGCACTTAGCACACTAGGGTCATTAAAGGGCAACCCCAGTGCCTACCTCAGGGTTTCACCACTAACCCTCTAGCTGGACTCTTGAGGCTGTCAATTCCTGACAGTCTCCTAGTGTGGGTGATCTCTGCTCCTGTCACCCACTCCACAGCACTGACCTCCAATAATATACTCCCAGCAAACAGTGTGATTCTCTAGACCTGCGTGAACTCCAGGCCTCTGGCCTCAGTGCCCTGCTCATTATGCCCTTAGTCAAAATGCCCTCTGTTGCTTACCGACTTCCTCCCCCACTGAAGTTCTTCATCCACTAAGAATGCCTTTGTCTGCATTTTTACTCTGCCCAGGCATTCACTCTTTACTCTAGCAGATTCCACACACTATGAAATGCTCCAATGAGTGTATTGTTGGTTGTAGGTGAGGTTCAATGGTGTTAGCTGTTACTTGGAATGGGAAAGAAGTGTCAACATATATGAACACAGGGCAAGTGGTCATGTGCTTACTTCTTTGTTCCATCCCTCTATCCATCCACTCATCATCAATCTACCCCTCTACCCATCATGTACGTATCCACTCATCATTCATCCGTCCATCCATCCACTTCTCATCCATCTATCTCACTACCTGTCTACCTCTCCACTTGTCATCCACCTGCCCTTTAATCATCCTTCATCTATCCATACATCCACACAACAAATCATTTAGGCAACTTACTTTCTGCCTAGAAGTCTGGTCAGGTTCAGGGATCTAGTACTTAGCAGAACAGAGCTTACAAGCTTACATTCTGGGAAGAACACAGGTAATAAACAGGGAAATGATTTAATAGTAATCTGGAGAGCCAGTGCCATGTACCAGACACAGTTCTGAGTACTTTTATGCATTAACTTAGTCCTGATAACTAGTGTATGATGCTATTACCATCTTCACTTTATAGATAAGGAAACTCACAGCTAATAAGTAACATTGTCAGATTTAAGCTCAGCTAGTCTGGCCCTTGGATAAGACTGGTAAGAAAGCTGTGCTAGAATGCACAGGGGATAAGCTAAATAATGGCCACCAAGGGCACTTCCCCCCAAAAGGCCTGGGGAAGATGGCACTCGAGCTGAGACCTGAAGAGTAGGAAGGAGCCACTGGGTGAAGAACATCTTACCTGATGATGAGATAACAAAGGAAGGCCGGCAGCTTGTGATGAGAAAGAGCCCATCTAGGGACAGACAGCAGGGCAGTGGGCCCAGAGGTAGGAGCTAAGGAGTCAGGGTGATGACAGGGCACCTGTACTGACTGAGGACCATCCCTGAGTCCAGGTGGGCATGCCTGCAGTGCTGGAGGTAGAGGCTAAGCACACAGCTAAGAGGGGTGGCAGGCACAAACCATAGCAGAGGTGTGGTGCAGGACAGGCCACCCCCTGATCCCAGACAGGTGATGCAGAGCTGACCACCAAGGGAAGCGAGGGTGGGGACAGCTGGAGATGTAAAGCAGAGCCTTGCTGGCAGAGGCAAGTGGGTGTGCAAAAGTGGGAGGTGGGAATGCATGTGGGCTTGGAGAACTCATTCCTGCGACCAGAGTAGGCCTCACTGGGTGTGGGCCAATGCAATCTGTAGAGAGCCCTTTACCATGGAGCCAGACCTGGGCGTGTGGCCTGCACATTCTATGCCTCCCTCTCCTCTGCAGAGTTGCTCTGAGTTTGTGGTGGCTTTTTGGGTGGCTATCACTTGCATTCCACTGCTACATGACCTGTATTTCCTACTAGATCCAAGGGCCAAACCAAGAGCTTCAGCTGGACATGGGGTTAATGGGGCTCAGAGACCCTGGAACTAGGCAGCACTGGACAGACTGGAACATTCCAAGAGGCTGAGGGGAAGAGTGTTGGACTAAGTCCAGGGAAGCTGCCCTATCCCAGCCTAGCCCACAAAGTAGAACACAGATCTGAGTGGTAGGTGGCCTGAGAGCCTGAATTTCTGCCTCCCTAATTTCCATTAGCTGAGACCATAGCTCCAATCCAAACTCTACTTCTCCCAAGAGGTCATGTCTCTGAGTTTGCCTTGGGACGATGGGTAGGTCTGCAACCCCTGAAGAGATTTGAGTCCCTTAACTTATTGAAAACTGGAAGGAACTGCTGCTCAAACTGGAAACTGCATGTGATTTGTACAACTGAAAAGGAGCTCAGACTGGCCCTGGGCCAGGGGGTGGGGTGGGGCGGAAACACTGCATGGACAGGAGTCCAACATGGAATGCAAAATAAGTTGTTTTTGTTTCCTACACCATTAAAACAGGAATTCGTGCACCACAGGGATGAAAAACCCATCATGGTGTTGGAACCAGTTAAATTTAACTTTTGCTGTGTTTCTTGATTCATGCTTGCTGCGTAGGGAGGCTCACACTGTTTCATCATGGTGTGAGTCACTTGGCCACTAGGAGCCTAAGTTTCTGCATCTATACATGGGGACCCTCAAGATCCTGGATAGACCCTGCACAGGGTGTAGGACTGAGATCTGAGCCTCCCCCAGGGAGGGACTGACCAGGGAGGGCATGGCTAGGAAGAAGCTAGATGTGGGGAAGGAAACATGTGGGGACTGGAGAGAGGAACAAGTCTAGGCTTCCAGAGTGGCATGGCTGTCTGAGAGACTTCCTGCTCAATGATGTCGTGGGGAATCAGGAGGCGAGGCAGGAGTTAGAGGGAAACAGGTTTTCACCACCTACAAGCAAGTCCTGCCTCTGCAGGTGTCCAGTGAGGTATAGCCTGCCTGGCCATGAAGTCGTCGTGAGTCCCTGGTTGCCCAAGGTTCCTTTGAGCATTCTGGTCTCAGCTAGGCTGTTCTCAGGAAGCCTGAACGCAGAGGAGGCAGATGAAATGGAAGGCTCACAAACTTACAGGGCTTGCAGATAGGCATCATTTTAATGATGCCAATTTTGGAGTTCTGCTTTGAGTGTGACTAGGTTGGCGGGGGTCATCAACACCTGCAAGGACTGGAGGCCCACTCTTCACCCTAGAGCAGTGGCTCACATGATTGCCAGGTGTTGGTTCCTGGACCCTTGCCGGCCCAGTGCTCACTAGGGCCAGCTCGTCTCCAGCAGTCCTGAGCTCTTTAGCAAATGCTGCCACTGCACAGAACATGGGGAAGAGGTCACAGAGGAGATGGCAGGGAGCTGCTCCTGGGGCACACAAGCCAGGGTCACCAGGTCTGTTTCCCCAGCCCACTTCCCATCCCTCCATGTCGTTAGCCTAGGACAAGCTGAGTCTCTCCACCCAGCAGGTCTTTGCTCACCCTTTGTGGAGGAACGTGGACACCCCAGCCCTGCATGGTCTTCCCTGTGCACTCCTCCCCAGGTATCTACTGCTGTTTGGCCCACCCTGGCTTAGAGCTCCCGAGGTCAGAGCCTTGTTTTACTCACTCCCGCATCATAGGCCTGGCAAGCATGGTACTCTGCTAAGCCTTGAAATTGTCACCTCAGAACAGAAAGCAGATCATCTGAGTCTGCCTGCCCTGAGAGGACCCAAGTGCTCTCAGTCATTTGCAACCCCTGTTAGAGGAACACCTGAGGTGGCCTTCAACTCAGCTCAGCTGTCTCCTGCCTCTGGACCCAGTGTTTTAATCATCAGCTCTCTTTGCAATTGTCCACAGACCTGCAGCATCTAATCCTCAGAAAGCTGAAGGTGGTGTGTACAGAACCCTAAGAGCAATCCTAAAGAGCCGCCCCCAACACCCACCCACCAGCCTCTTCTGTCCTCCTGACGTCTGGATTGAGGAGAAACAGAATTAGAAGCAGATCAAGGAAGACAGAGACAGGGAGGCAGAGCCAGGCAGAGGTACCAGACAGGCTGGTGTAGGGGACTTTGATGGCCTCAGACCAGGATAGAACTCCTGGCTTCTCAAGAGCTGCTTCGGCTTGCAGGCAGAACTATAGTCCAGAAGATGGAAAAAAGGTCAAGTTCCTAACAGGGCAAAAGGCAGCTGCTGAGAAACGCAAACACTATTTGCCAAGAACCATATCCGCAGAGCCTGTCCTATAAAAGGCGAGGAACACCACTGCAGGTTATTAAACGGTAGATGCCTTTCTCCTGGCGCCTCCCAGACGTCCCCTTGCAGCCCACCCTGCCTTCTGGCTGCCTTGGCACACCCTGAGGACCTTCCTGGCAAGCCAAGATCTAGCTTCTGTAATGGAGCTGACTGTGGAGAAGCTCCTGTGAGGGGGTGGAGGGAAGGGGAACATTCCAGAGGGAGAAGGCGGGTTTATAGACAGGTTGGCAATGGAGTCCCAATACATTTAGGACTTGATTTCCAAAAACTGGAAATCATGCTTGCTTTTGACATTTGAAGAAAAAGAATCAGTGAAAACCCTTGAATCAGGCCCTTTGCTATTTGCTGAATTCCAGCATCTCTCTGAACTTCAGTCGGTGTCATTCGCTCATAGAAATAGGAATTTTGTGATTTGACTTGATTTTTTCCTCATGTGATTATTTTATTAAACTGTGGGCTGCCAAAGAATTCAAATATTTCCTACTTAGCTGTGGGTTTCATAATTTGAAGTGAATGCATAGGATGGCAGGGATTTGAGAGTCTTACCAGTCATTAAGTCCCACGTGTCCCTATTGCTCCGACCGGAAACACCAGAGACCTATAGCTGGAGTATGACCTCACCCAAGTTCTCACCATCATGGCATCATTGAGTCCCTTGGTTCTATCCAGGGGTTTACTGTGGACATTTTGTTTATCCCTCAGCCTCCCCTTTCTGCAAAATGGGCATAGTAAGCTGTCTTCTGTGTTGCATGCAGATGTCGTGAGAATCCATGAGGACTCCTCTCTCCTTGCCAAGGGAAAACATTGACATGAATGACGAACAGTTACTGCTGTTCTGCTGGCTAGGACTCCTCCACTAGCAGCAGACTGCTGATGACAGGCATCTCACAGAATCTTGAAATCACCCCTGCTTTGCATGGACCACAGGGCTTGCTTACCCTGGCCCTTCAAAGCCTGGAGCAATGGGGCCCAGGGCAAAATGGGGGCTCTACAGCTAAGTGTTCAAAGTTCACATACTTGCCTCTGCACCCCTAGGAGTCAAAGCCCATCAGGCCAGAATCCTGCCATAGTCCAGCCTATGTGGAGGGTGCAGACAGAACTGTAAAGCATTTTGGGTGGCAGTGTGGTCAGGCACATATAGAGGTCCTGCTATGGCTGTCCAGGAAAAGAGCAGAAACGAATAATCCAGGGGAGGTTGGAGCCTTTTCTTGGCACTAGTCACCATAAGGGTCATTAATGATTTATGAGATGCCTCCACGTTCTGGAGGTATTACAAACAAAGGAAGAATCAGTGATACTAAGGCATGCTCTGTGGGCCTTGAAGAAGGCACAGGAAAGACCCCCAGAGACCTGGGAGCTTGGATAATACTTCCTGGTTACATTATGGGCTGCCAGGTATGGTAAAGTACAGTTCTCCCAGCTAGCATGGGCAAATGTCTTATATGACGTGAGGAAAAGGCTGTAACTTTCAGTCTGGATACAGTTGGAAAGAGGAAGGAAGCTCTCTCGGTTTTCAAAACAAAGTTGGGGAGTTGGCTCTAGGCAGTACCCAGGATCCTCTCATGGAACAGAGTGGGTTGCAGATGGTCAGGGAACATGGGGAAGGGTCAAGGATGGAACAAGACAGACCTGGCTGGAGCCTGACCTTCCTTCTCATTTGCCGCACATCTTCAGCTCCAGATACCCAGAATTTCTCGAGACTACCCAGTTGCCCACTCAAGCAGTCCCTCATGCCTGGCAGACCTTCCCTCTCCTTTCATCTGGCAACCCAAGACCAGCCTATATGAGCTGTCCTCAGATTTGATTCCTTCCATGGAAACTTCCTTAACTTCTCCCAAGTTCACTGGTGAATTACTGGCTCCCCCCACCTCCAAGGTGTACTACAGTGTACTTCAGTCTACTACACCCCTCCCCAGCCTTTGCCCTGTCCAGAGTGTCATCATTTCCCACATGACTGTGGCACCCTACAGACTTGCCCATGTCTGGTCAGTCCCTTCCTGCCTGGTCTAGGGCTGGATGGTCTCAGGCATGTGTATGAAGTTGGGCAAAGGGAGGAATTTCCTCTACATCTTTTACATGGGTCCTTGGGATTCACTGTCCTTCATGATCCAAAAATCCATGTTTTCCATGGAAGAGGTGATTCCAAACCCTGCAGAGCTCCTGTAGATCCCTGCAGCATCTACTGATCTTCCAGGTAAGGGATTCTCACTCATTCATCCATCCATCCACCCATCCATCATTCATCCACTGCTTCAAGCTGAGAGTCATTTGTCATCCTGTCATCATTCCGCAGATGCAGCACCTGCTGTATGCTCTTCCAAGCTCTCCAGACCACTGCAACCTCCCCCCCCCCCAACCACCCACACACTGATGCAGTAGCCAGGCAGAGGACTAGAACTGAGAGGCTCATAGTAGCTGCCCCTCTGATGGCTCTTGCTGGGGGGCCAGGGGTAGGAGGAGGAGAGGGTGCAAATCAGAGCCTTACTGAGCTCAGCTATGTGGTGGGAGCAAACACACCTACCCTTCCTCAGGGGCAAGCAGAGTGCAGAGTGTGCAACGCCCTCTGCAGGCTGAAATGCCTGCCAGCTTCTAGCCAAGCAGCAACTTGAAGATTTAAAGGTTTCCACTTGTTTCCAGATTCAAAGTTCTGTGGAGGAAATTAACTATCAAAGACCATGAAGGTGAATTGGAAGGATACAATTAAAGCAGAGAACCTGCTGGAGAGGCAGGATAGCTGTTAAAGGTGTGATGGCTCTTTTTCTGGCTGAGTTTTCCCAGCAGCCCGAGTGGGTTAAGAAAGGGCGTGATGCTATCGAGCGCATTGTTGGTTTCCAATCTATTCCTGCCAGGGACCAACCCATATCTTTCCTGTCGATCTGGCGAAAGATTCAATTCAAGGCTCTGACCCCCATTTTTAATTCAAGACCACAGCATCTAACGTAATATCATTTCCCAGGGTGTAACCCCAATGGCCTCATTGCTTATATGTCTTTCACCACCAGCCACCTACCTCCACCTCTTTCTGGAAGTCTAAAGGGTGTAAATAATTCATTCTAAATAAATAAATCACTTGAACTACTTATGGTGCAGGAGCGCTGCTAGTCACTGGCACAACCATGGTGTTCATTTCGAGTCTAGAAGGAACTGGAGAGAGAAAGAAAGAGAAAGCTAACTCTCTCAGATGCATTTGTACTGTTTGACTGGACTAGGTAAGTGAGGGACATATCCAGGTACTCGTGCTCATTAGCAGGTGACTTAGGCTTTGCCTCTCCCAGCCTCAGTTTCTCATCTTTGGCTTGCGTTGGTATCATACTGACTCTGGAGAGGATGGGAAAGTGACCTGACAGGGGGCTCACAAAACACCTGCACAGATGCACGACATCCCTCCGCCCTAGGGGCTTCCATCCAAGAACAGACAGCCAGGTGGACTCCTGACCTACCTCTGCAGTGGGCCTGAGGCAGCTGTGTGGTCTTGGGAACATTCTTGTCACCTGAGGTCCTTTTGCTGTGAAGGGAGAAGTTAGGCCAAGTTGACAAACTTTGATGACCTTGATAATGCTACGTCCTTATCCCCTGGGGTTCAGTGCCTTCCTTCAAGCTGCCCTCCTTTCTCTTGGGCTCCTGAGGGTTAGGGTTAGGGTATGAGCTTCCTTGTCTCCAGGGACTGGCTCCCCTCCATCCCTAGATGCTGTGAGAGAATCAAGCAGGTAGGTGGTCCACAGGTTACTTGGGCAAGTAACTAACTCCAAGTGGAACAGATCACCTTGCCATTGCCTCTAGTAAGAGAGCACATTTTTCTACAGGAAGTGAGGCCTGAAGGGGTTAGGCTGCCTGTGCAAGATGTCTCCATTGAGTGTAGCAGAGCTGTGAAGCATGCATTTCTAGTGAGCTGTCCCCAGGTCATGCTAAAACAGCGCTTGCCCCTGGAGACATACCTGCCCTGCTTTCCTGTCAGTCGCTCCCTTTGCCCAGGCTGAGCCCTAAGCATTCCCTGGTATATTCCCCCAGGAGATGCCCTCATCTGACCCACCCCTCTTGCATCTCTCCACTTCCTTCACTTGGTTCTTTCTTCAAGAAGATAGCACAGTCTGCCAAAGTTTCAGTCACCCACTGCCCAGGGAACTCCTTCAGGGAAGGACAACCTCACTCATCCGAGCTTTGGTGTCTCCTGAGGCTACTCTCAGGACTTGCCACCGGGAGGAGGCACTCAGAAATCATTAATGGACACCCTGGGTACCTGTTATAAAACCAAGGGAGATTCTACTGCCTCCATGGCCCCATCCTTCACCCTGGCCCAGGTGTGGCACCTAACACGGCATGAATTAACTCCTTTACTCCTCCTCCCACACCTGCTAGTGAAGTACACACTTTCATTGTCCTCACTTTACAGATGAGGAGGTTGACTGTCATCCCAAAGGAGTCCTAAGTGGCTCCAGAGGACACACTGCCCATCATGCAGTCTCATTGAGCCCTCATGCAGTGTGGGTCAGGAGACAGGAGTGAGAAATCTCAGCGTCAGCCACCTGATGCTTACCACAGTGAGGAAAATAAGATTCGAGGGACCCGACTTGCCCTGCTTCCTACTGAGACTGACCACAGAGCATGGCCTCCCAGAGGCTTACCCCCTTCCGCTGCAGCCCACCTGTCCTCGAGGATGGGGCTCTCTTCACATGGAAAGGATTCTCTTGCAAGTCATTCATGGCCTGCACGTTGGCATGCATGTACATACACCGCTTAAACTTGTTACGCACCCCCTAAGTTGTTGTACATAAAAAAATAATGGCTGCTTTGAACCGAGAGACAAGATGGACTGCTCATTAATGAAAATCAATAACTCTGCTAAGTATTTCAGGCATATAGTACTTATAGCTCTACTCTGGGAGATTTTATAATGAATGAGCTGATTGTTTTAGTAGTGCATAGCCTACATTAGTTGTGAATTATACAGAAGCCTTTTGCTTTGAATCAGTTTACAAAGAAGATTAAATTATTTATTATTTCCATAGCGCAGGCACTGAGCCGTCTGCAGCAGAAAGGACTCAACCTGAGAAAAACAACCCTAGGTTAGATAAGCTTAGACATTATGCTTAAAAGTGGATAGAAGCTCAATTTTCTCGACTTCCCTCCAGTTCCCAAGTACAGTATCGTCATGCCATCTGTGAACGTGATACGTTGACTTGGCATGTGGGAGAGGGGCTCCCTGCCCACCTTGAGTGTCTTCTGAGTGCCAAGGCATTCCTGGAGTAAGGGGCATGTGGACAGCAAAATGGCCTCATCTCTCCACAAAATAAAATCCCCCAGTTTAGACTCAAGCTCCACTTCTCGGGGAAGACTTTCCAGAGCTTGCTTCCAGCGGACCTTCTCCTGCCTATGGTATCATCCAACAGCAATCCCACGGCCATGGCCATCCTGCTTGATGGCATCAGCCCCCTCATGCTGAGAGGGGGTAATGGCTGGGGAGGACCTCCAAGAGCCTGTGCTTTGTTGACTGTAGGGTTCTGTCTTCTCTCTCTCTCTCTCTCTCTCTCTCTCTCTCTCTCTCTCTCTCTCTCTCTCTCTCTCTCTCTCTCCCCATTGGGAGTTCATGGACTACAGAAAACATAAATGTGCCCCATTTCTGTCAGCTGTCGACATTATTTTTCTTGCAGACAGTGTTTTGGCTGCTTTACACACGCTTCTACCTTGTTCCCAAATTTTCTCCCAATTTTTTATTTTGAAAAATTTCAAACCTGCAACAAATTCTTTAAAAGAATTACAAGTCCTCCTTATTTACACTCACTAGCAGCTTCCAGTTACTGTGTTTGTTCCACCTCTTTCTCTTTGCCTTTCCTTTCACACTCTCACACATGCTTCTTTTTTGACGAAGCACTTGACAGGTTTGCAGACATAATGATACTCCATCCCAATACAGTAGCAGGACTCTCCTAAGCATGACTATTCTCTTACGTAACAACAATTTAATTATCACAACTAAAAATCTCAGTGGTGCAATCATATTATATAACAGATGGTCTATAATCAAATTTTCTACCTGTCCCTAAAATGTCCTTATTGCCATTTATTTGTAAGTGAGAAGAGAGATCTCATCCAATCAAAGAAGAGCACCATGGCTATTACCCTTGGTCTCCTTTCATCTAAAACAATCCTCCCTCCCCCACTCCCGTTCAAGGATTAAAGCCCAGGGCTTTGCACATGCTCAGCAAGCACTCTACCACTGAGCTATAGCCTCTGACTATATAGCTCATGCTGGTCTTAAACTGGCTAGCCTCCTGACTCTACCTCCCAAGTGTTGGGTGATTTTTTTTAAATGAAAGCCCAGTCCATTTGTTTTATATTGCCCTACAGTGTAAAGTTTTAGGAGGCCTGTGATGCCAGTTTAAACTCTTCCTGTTGGTGCAGGTGGAATCTGCCAGGTGGAGATACATCCCTTTTCCGCCATAGCAAGCACCTTATCCATGGGGTGAGGCTTGAGACTATGTGACTCTCTTGTTCTTCCCATTCTTCTCCCCAGGGGTTTCAGCATTTGTTGATGAGTCTTGCCAGCCTGGCCTGCCTCGGTATCACAGTGGAGTTGCAAAGCAATCATTATAGAAATCTCTTCCTTCTTCATGAAGCAGGTGGATTTCTTTACAGAGCAGACCTTACTTTTTTCCTTTTAAGACCCTTTCTTTCCTTCTCAGCCCTTTCTCCCTTTTCCAGTCCTGAAAGTAGCCATTTTCCAAAAAGCCCTGATTCTTTTTGGTGGGCAATGACATTGAGAATGCAGCCTCTGGGTGATAGACACACTTATTGCTGTTACTGGGGTGATACTCTGAAACTTTTCTTCAGTGGGCAAGACTTGAAAATGAAATATTTTTGAAAAGTGCCAAAGCTGACCATGAAGGGCATTCTTCATGTCACCTGGCCTATATTTTTCAAAGCAAAGGATGCCATGGAAAACAAGAGCCACAAAAAAGCAAGAGATGGTTTTGATATAAAAACACCAAAAGTACCAATGAAATGCAAAGCATAAATGTATATTCCACCCTAACTTTTTCAAATGAAAAAGGAATATCAGGGAAATTGAAATTTGAGTGTGGACTTATGACACATGTGCTCATGGCCTTGTAATTATATAGGAGAATATCAGTCTTAGATACTGTTATAGTCAGCCCCACGTTCTAGGATAAACCTCAAAAACAGGCACAGTTATGGAAGGAAAAGATTTATAGAAGCTATAGATCCAGGGGAAGTTCCATAATGGTGAAAGAGGCTGCCCCTTTTTATAAGTCCAAGCAAACACACACAGAGAGAGAGAGAGAGAGAGAGAGAGAGAGAGAGAGAGAGAGAGAGAGAGAGAGAGAAAGAAAGAAAGAAAGAAAGAGAGAGAGAGGACATCATCAACACAACACACATAGAATAGCAAACATGCAGGGGAAAGAGAGTGATTCTCCCCCTTTATATAGCCTTGAGCGGTGTCTTATAACCCTTTCCAAGACTTGTTGACTCCTTGAGTCTCTAGAATTTACTTCCTGCACTGCCCTCCCAGGAAGGATTGTCTGTTTCTAGCTCCCCTGAGCTTCCTTATATCCTGCACCCTACTGAGATGGCTGCCTTCCTGTAAACAACCTCAGAGACCCATTCAAGATTACTAAAAAGGTCAAGTTGACAACAAAACCTAACCATCACGGATGTATTCAGTACTCTGGGAGTAAAGTATCATAATGTATGATAATTTCAAACACTCAAAAACCAAAAAAAAATGAAATTTATCTGTCTGTTAATCTATATATACATACACGCATAGCCTCTGCTTTTCTGTGTCTATTAGTCTATATGTGTGGTTGCATATACAGACATATACATACATTTAAAAATTGTTTGCAGAGAGAAAATGAGTGTGCCATTTCCTGTAAACTCCAGACATATGTGCCCTTTGTGCATTTGGCTTTATGTGGGTACTGGGAAACTGAACCCAGGTTTTCAGACTTTACAAGCAAGTGACTTTAACCACTGAGCCATCTCTCCAGCTCCATACATGCATTTTAAAAAACATTTTTTAACTTTTTATTGATAGCTTCCATAATTGTAGACCATAAACCATTATGATCCCCCCATATCTCTTCTGTTTTGTTTCGTTGTCATCATCTTTTCCTCACATTATGTGTAGGTATTATCAGGCACTGTGAAGTCATGAATATCAAGGCCATTTTGTGTCTGGAAGTTTGTGTTGTAAGCAGTCTTACCCTTCTTTGGCTCTTACAGTCTTTCCGCCACTTCTTCCACAATAGACCCTGAGCTGCTGGAAGTGTGATAGAGATAATCCAGTGCTGAACACTCCACTGTCATTTCTTCTCAGCATTATGGTGTCTTTTGCATTATCCTAGTGGTCACTGACATCTGAAAAAGAGAAACGTCTCTAAACAAAAGTAAGAGTAGCATTATTATATGAGTATGCTCATTTTTGTTTTAAAAAGGGTGCTTATAAGGCAGCTTGGTGGGCATAACATATGTATTTAGCCAGACAACAGCAGGTGTTACTCCCTAGGACTCATAACCTCCCCCACTATAGGCTTTTGACTAGGTCTTCAGTACCAGGCATTCATTCCCTCCTGTCCAACTAGAGAGCAATAGGCTTCCCCCACAGTAGATGTGCCACTATTCCACAAGTTGGCACATCAAGCCAATCTTAAGGCTTGCAAGGTCCATTGTTGTTCAGCACCATTGATGACTTCTCTCTCCCATAGGGCTGCAACAGCCATAGCTTTTTCCAGCTTTTGGTCAGCTGGTTAAAATGGAGGCGATTTCTAGCACATCTTGATTTCTCAGTGACCTGCAGCCCCTTCCATATAAATGGACTGAAGGACAAAAATCACATGACCATCTCAATAGATGCAAAAAAGGCATTTGACAAAATCCAACATCCCTTTATGGTAAAAGATCCTAAAGAAAATGGGAATAGAAGGTACGTATATCAACATAATACAGGCCAGTTATGGCCAAGCTGTAGCCAACATCATACTAAATGGGAAAAAACTTGAAGCATTTCCACTAAAATCAGGAACAAGGCAAGGGTGTCCACTGTCCCCACTTTTATTTAATATAGTACTGAAGTCTTAGCTATAGCAATAAGGCAAGAGACACAAATCAAAGTGGTACAAATCAGAAAGGAAGAGATAAAATTACCATATTTGCAGATGATATGATTCTATACATAAGGGACCCTAAAGACTCTATCAGCAAACTTTTAGAGCTGATAAACACTTTTAGCAATATAGCAGGACACGAAATCAACATACAAAAATCAGTAGCCTTCCTATATACTAACAACAAATAGGCTGAGGATTAAATCAAGGAAACACTCCCATTCACAATTGCCTTAAAAAATAAGGTACCTTGGAATAAACCTAACCAAGGAAGTGAAGGATCTCTACAATAAAAACTTTAAGATGCTCAAGAGAGAAATTGCAGAAGACACTAGGAAATGG
This sequence comes from Zapus hudsonius, assembly GCA_004024765.1. Taxonomy (NCBI): domain Eukaryota; kingdom Metazoa; phylum Chordata; class Mammalia; order Rodentia; family Dipodidae; genus Zapus; species Zapus hudsonius. The sequence continues at coordinate 16,807 of PVHP010018019.1, read as the reverse complement.
AAAGACATACCATGTTCTTGGATTAGAATTAATATTGTGAAAATGCCAAGCTTACCAAAAGCAATCTACACATTTAATGCAATCCCCATAAAAATTCCAATGGCATTCTTCACCGAAATAGAAAAAAATTCTAAAATTCACTTGGAATCACACATACAAAAAACTCGAATAGCCAAAACAATTCTTGGCAACAAAAACAAGGCTGGCAGTATCACCATACCTGATTTTAAGATATATTACAGAGCCATACAGCATAGTATTGGCACAAAAGCAGACACCTAGATCAATGGATCAGAATAGAGCACCCTGATGCAAATCCAGATGGTTACAGCCATCTGATTTTTGACAAAAAGGACAAAAACATTCAGTGGAGAAAAGGTAGCCTCTTTAATAATTGGTGCTAGGCATACTGGATATCTATATGTAGAAGGATGGAAATAGATCCCTCTCTCTCCCCATGTACAAGAATCAAGTCCAAATGGATCAAAGACCTTAGTATCAAACCTGAAACTCTGAAACTGCTAGAGGAAATAGTAGGGGAAACATTTCAACATATTGGCCTAGGCAATGACTTTCTGAACATAATCCCAGTTGTTCAGGAAGTAAAACCACTAATCAATAATCGGGACCTCACTAAATTAAAAAGCTTTTGTATAGCAAAAGACACTGTGAATAGAGTAGAGGCAACCTACTCAATGGGAGAAAATCTTTGCCATTTATACATTGGACAGAGGATTAATATCCAGAATTTACAAAGAACTAAAAAACCTAAATAATAAGAAATCAAGCAACCCAATCAAAAAATGGGCTATGGAACTGAATAGAGTTCTCAAAAGAAGAAATACAAATGGCCTATAAACATCTAAAAACAGGTTCTACCTCCTTAGCAACCAGGGAAACTTAAATTAAAACTACTCTGAGATTCCATCTCACTCCTGTCAGAATGGCTACGATCAAGAAAACAAATGACAATAAACGTTGGTGAAGATGTGGAAAAATAGGAACCCTTCTACACTGTTGGGAATGTAAACTGGTACAGTCATTGTGGAAAGTAGTGTGGAGGTTCCTGAGACAGTTGAAAATAGATTTACCATATGACCCAGCTATACCACCCCTTGGCATATATATATATATATATAAAATGACTCTAGTCACTGCTCTAGAGATACTTGCTCATCCATGTTTATTGAAGCTCTATTTACAATAGCTAGGAAATGGAACCAGCCTAGATGTCCCTCCACTGATGAATGGATAATGAAGATGTGGTTCATTTATACAATGGAGTTCTATTCAGTGTAAAAGAAAAATAAAATTGTGAAATTTGCAGGGAAATGAATGGATCTGGAAAGCATCATACTAATTGAGGGAACTCAGGTCCAGAAAGACAAATGCCACATGCTCCCCCTCATATAATGGCACACCCAGTAGCCATAGATTGTTACAAGAAAAACTTCAGTGCCAGGGATGGGATACCTTCCAGTGAGTTGTTGCCCAAGGAGGTTCCTGAGACCCCCCAAAACACTACAGGCCATTGCTAAAGCTATTGGTTGCCCACCAGAATGAGATGGTAAGGCCCTACTGCTGAAGATCACATCGTATTGGGCTGCAGGACACTGAGGAATCAAGCTGGAGCTGTACTGGAAACCATACATGCATTCTTAAGGTTTTAATATTTTTACAGTAAAAGACTGGATCCTGTGTGTTGGGGGCAGGGAGGCATCTTCCTAGACAATTTTTCTCTATGTGATCAATTAACAGCTTGATACATTTTCAGATTCTTTTGTTTTCAGTTTAGAGATTAATTTCTTCTTATTTAATACCTTACTTTTTTTCAAATATATACAACTTTTGTATGATCCCATGTCAACATTACACAGTAAGGCAGAGTAGAGAGTTCCTGGCCCTTAGATCCTTATAGCAGACCATTGTTTAGGTTTGATGTTTATCCTTTCAGTGTTTTTTTATTGTAGATATCTGTGTGTCTGTTCCTTTTTCTGTCTTCTTTCATGAAAGGTAATAGTCTTGACACACCTATTTTTGAGGGTATTTTTGTTTGGTTGATCTGTTTTTTTTTTCCACTAAATTATCCTGAGGTCACAGTGTTATCATTACTTCTACATATGCACAGCACTTCTTTGCGTGGCTGACCATAGCTCACACAGCCCCACTGATAGACATTTGGATCATCTCCAGTCTTTGGAATAACATTGGCTGAAGTCCTCTTTGTGTCCCTGTAATTCCTCGATGTGGGTTTTCTGGGTCAAAGGGAAAATGTGTCTATAATTTCTCCAGAATATAAACCTTTATTGAATGAATAAGAAAACTAATGAATGCACTCAATTAAGAAGAGCAGAAAGTAAAAGGCAAAGATCTAAATAGGGATATAAAACAATTAGGGTAAATAACTCTCCATGAAAGGGCCGATTTAAAGCCCTTCTGGCATTGCTGTCTTTCATCCAGTCATTTTCTATTTCTTTTTGCCTAAAGAATTTTCTTTGCTTTGTAAATTAAACACAGAATTAATTATAAAAATCATGAAGTCTTGGAGCTGAAATTAAAACCGCCCAATGCAGGCTCCTTTTAACAATAAGGAAAGCAAGACCCAGAAACAGGAGGGAATGAGCGAAAGATGAAGAGAAAACTCAAGTCCAGTTCAATTCCATTCGTTCCAGTGAGCACTAGGGGAAATGTTTGCTTTGCACAACATGGTGCTTGTTTTTGTTTGTTTCAAGAGTCAGTGGAAAATGGCTCCAGCGCTATGCCTCCCATCTGAGAACTCAGCTGTCAAAGTGATATCTCCTTCCACAGGCTCTCCAAGCACATGGGTTGTGTTTCCGTTCAGATGTAGTCATGATGATAATTAGATCAGGTGGAGCTTGACCCGGTGCTGTGCATCCTGGCCCATGCCATGGGTGGTCATGTTTGCCATGGATCTTTGAAATTACATCATCAGGCATTTGGTTTTGATTCTGATCAGGCAGCATGGAGATAGAGAAGCATATAGATTTAGCCCAACCAAGCTCAGCCTTGAACTTGGGGGTGAGCCAGGGAAAGTCCCTTCTCTGTGGTCCTAAGTATATAAAATGAAGAGCTGGACAAGCTCAAGGCACATAACTTCATGGTGCCCAGAACATTGTTTTTTCCTTCCATGCTAATGCAGACATAACTCGTTGATCACTACACACTTCCTCCTCGCTTTCTTAACCTACTTCTTTCAGCAGCCTGTCAGCATATGATACTGCGCAGGCTCAGATCCATTCACCATCCTTGGCTTACACATACGGTTATTTAGGGTTACCAGAAAGAATAGAGGACTCCTTGTTAAATTTGAATTGAGACAAAGAGTTTTATTTAGTACAAGAATGTCCCACATATTGCTAAATCTGCCAACCCTACTCATTAGGACATCTCTGCTGATTTTCTCTCCATCTCTTCATCTTTCTTTTCAGCTCCTCATCCTCTCTTTTCATTTGCTGCTGCCCAGATGAAAGCCCAGCTCATTCTAAAATTGTTTAATTTCACATTACAACTTCATGTAATTGAAGGTGATGGGGATTTAGGTAGGGTTAAAAACAATTCTGAGTACCCTGTGTTCTCGTCAAACACATCACTCACTGATCAATTTCTTGGTTCTGTCAAAATATACCACTTGTATTAACTTGTTTAGAAGTTAGGATTTTCTTCTACATTGAATAAATCTAAATTTCTTCTAAATTTTTTAAATACCATGAATAGAAACTCAGTATCATTTACACAGGTGATGGTGTAAAAACCAGTAGAGGGGAAACAGCTTATGAAGATGGAAAACTGAATCTAAGGTTTACATGGAACAGTTGGGTGTCCATCGGTACACACACTACACAACACTGAATGGTTCTTCTCCCTATTGGTTTGGGGACCCCTAGCCCCCCCCCCAACCAGGACAGATCCCGTGAGTCTTCTTGAATATCTCCAATAACAGGAAGCTCAATAATCTGCAAGGTTTTGATTCATTTTCGAATCCTTTGTTAAATAATTGCTCTCCATCGGTCTCTCTGGAAGGGTTATATATCGACCCTCTCTTCTGCTCTGGGATCCTCCCTCCAACCCCTATTACAGCCCCCCCCACCCCACACATTGTTTTGCTCTTTCTGTATTCACTTTTGTAGCAAGTGTCTGAGGGCTCTCCGTGACAGAGCCTGCCTGTCCTCCTCATGTGGCAGTCCTTTGAAGGAGGGAAGAGTATAATGCATAGTGCAGTACAATGTGGTGATGCCCAATGTTGGGCTGCAGTGGTGGGTACCCTTGGCCTGCCTGGATGTGAGGAGCACTGATTATTAGGAAAGTTCTTATAAAAAGGAATGAATGAGTACCTGGCATGGTCTGTGGAGCAGAAGGTAGGAGTGAGGGAGTGAGGAAAGATGCTGGAGAGGTAGAGGAGGTAGGGAGTAGGCAGGAGGGTGAACCCCAGGGCCCTCACCTTTTTTTGTAGCACAGACTCACTCCCTGTGAGGCACTTGCCATCCAAGCTCTCGTTTTATTTCTACTGGCTTCCTGAACATTAGGGCAGGATGTATCCCCCCATTTCACAAGGTGGAGCCTGAGACCCAATAGATGCTGATGGGCTTGAGGCTGACCCACAGCCACACAACAGGGCTCAGAGTCTCATGCAGCCCTTACAGGACCCCATCCCCACATTCCAGGATCACCTCCCCCTGTCCCATTCATTCATTCATTCATTCATTCAATCTTTTCTCTTGATTCAGTTCCATTCCTGGGTCTCCTGTCACCCTCTCCCTTTTTTTGCCTGTGAGAGGTGCTGCTGCATGGGGGTCAAGTAGACACTAGCCAGAACTTCCTTTGGGAGTCCAGGTACTGCTGGGATCTAGGCTGTGAGGAGCCCAGTGACATCTCACCTCCAGGCTTTCTGTGGGCTCTTGGTCTCCACATCTTGGCCTCATCAGGGTTCTTGCCTATGTGGTTGAGCTGAGTGATTCCTCAGGAGGTGTCAGCTGCTCTGTACTTCCTGGTAAGGGGCTAGGCCCAGCTCCTTCTTCAGAGAGAAACCCTCTTTCCTTGCTCCTCAGCTTATTCTGTATGAAAACTGTGATAAGTTTTTGTCCAGAGAAAAGTGAGAGGCACTTTGTGATCCTACTGTCTCACCCTGTCCCCACCTTCATCCAGTCTTCCCCCTACACTAGAGATTTGAAGATGGCTCTCAAAGAGCTCACAGAGCAGTCAGTGAAGTGAGCCTGGCGACCAGCCATTGCCCAGTGCCCCCATCAGGGGCAGAAACAACACTGGGAAGCCAGGAAGAACAGCTGGCCTTTCTGGAGGTGTGGATGGGCACAAGCTGGTCTGAGGAGCCTGGATAGAGTGTGTTCCCAATAGCTGGAAATGCTGGGTCCTCTTGCACTGCAAGAATGGAGCTGGGGCCCCACACACCTTCCCCCATGGATGTGATTTCAACCTATCGACTAATTAGAGGTGCCAAATTGACATGAGGAGGCATGATTTCTGCAGTGTGGTAATTAAAAGGCAGTTGGCTTCCCAGCTGTGATCACACGAGAATGTTTTTACCCCTAAAGACATCAGCTAAAAGCAAAGTGCAGAGGGAGCCAAAGAGGCTTCTAATGTAATTTGTTAATTTCCTGCATTTGTCACCTGCACAGCTGTGAAGGGGAAATGGAACATTTTACCAGAAGTTTAAGAGAAAATTAAAGACATACATTCTAATTGTACACAATTAGACAAGCCATATAATCATTATTATTTTTGTAATTAACAAGCCCTTTAAACTTCACCAGATTAGGATTTAGTAAGATTTATCAGGAATTATGTCACTACCTGGTGGCAACCACGTCACCAAGTGCATCCCCTCCTACATTGGAGCCAAGCCAGCAAGCATGCCAGCCCTCGATTGTAATGGGGCATCTCACCTATAAAATGAGCCTGCTCACCCCACAATGCCTCCCCCAGGAGGAAGCAGTACTGGAAGTCTCCATTATTCAGATCCTCACTGCAGGTCTGAGATGGGGACGGAGACTGGGTGGGAGACCAATGGGGAGGTGCCACCCTGCTTCCACAAAGGGGTGTGACTTTTCCCAAATTGCTGATAAGGGTTGGAGGCAGCACACAGGCCAGTCTGACCCTTCGCCACCTTGCTGCCTGGAACTGGCACACTTTCGCTGTTCTTCTTTGTTCCTCCCTTTTTTTTATTTTGAAAAAGATTGAAAGTTATTAAACCTAGAGAAGCAAGATAGCCAGCATAGCGGTCTGTGGAAAACATGGGAACTGGCGAGGTTCCTCTGGGTGATTTGCCAGTGAAATGCTTGCTGTGTGACCACATACAAGTGACTGAGCCTCTCTGAGCCTCAGTCTCCTCATCTAAAGTGCAGATCACAGTAGCCACCAGCTCATAGGATTGCTCTGCACTTTCAGAGAGAACATGCATCCTGTATGCTTTCTCCCCAGCATGTTCAACCTTTGATCATTTCAAGCAGTCAAAACAACTCAGCTCAAATCCCAGCTCCACGCTTACCATCTGCAGGGCCCAGGGAAGTCACTGCCCCTTCCCAAGCCTTGGTTTCTCCAAGAGAAAACAGAGAGCAGTGCCTCCTCTGCCACCCTTGCAAGTTGTGGAGAGTCCCAGGAAGAAGCCGCTGTGGAGGTACTTGGCAAAGGCTGAATTGCTGGGCGTTTCTCAGTGAAGAGAAACTCAACCTGATCAGCAGGCAGGAGGAATGCCTGCTCCCCACGGGCTTCCAGCCCAGGCTTCCTCTCACTCAGAGGTTTAAACCCTTGCAGCAAGTCTCCGTGTGGCACCCTGAAGGCCTACAGGACCCTGGGCATCCAGCACAACTCCCCCGGCTCGCCAAGTATTCATCCCCCTTATTAACTCTGCAGCCGCTCCACATCACATGAACCCCGTGGGCATCTATGTTGAGGCACTTTGTGTCCAAACAGCTTTGTGCCAAGGCTTGGGTGCAACAGCAACCTGGCTCAGCCCTCAAGTGGCCCTGAGTTCCCAGCGCACACGGCCTGGCGCCTTTGTGTAAGTCCTGGCACTGGCCACAAGCAGTGTTTGTCAGAAGCTTCCTGAGAAAGTTACGTTCCATTCAGTTTGGTTGAAAAGGATCTGAGATGACAAATACCTCCCTCATTTAATCCCAGGCCCAGTCTGCAAACCCGTGGAAAAAGATTAAACCCAGCAGAGAAAAGAGCAAGCACCAATCGCATCTCCTCCCCTTGTGTCTGGCTTCGTTTCTTTCTAAGCACTTAGCAACGGTGGCCACCCGTGCTTATCCTGTCCCCCAGAGATATGGTTTATTTCTGCAGAAGAGTTAAATTCAGGTACCCAAACCAGGTAAAGATGGAATTGCATTCAGGCAAGAATTTGTCAGAGACTTGGAATTTAATAAAGATGTGATGTTGGGAGATGTATTTACATTTTTCATCTAGGTATATATCTGCAAAGAGGAGTGAGGAACATGGCAATTGTCTGAATAAATCAGATCAAAGAGCCACCCACCCATTCAAACCACAAACGCCTTCATCATTTCCTTCAGTTTTCAGGGACAGCAGCAGAGGTTTGTGGTTGCAAGGGACCTTTGAAATCATTGGTTCAACCCATCATGTCAGAGATGAGAAGAATAGGCACCCAGGAAGTTCAATGATTGCCCTTGTTTTCTCCTCACAGAGGCAGGGAGGAGCCCAGGTCTTCCAGCCCCTTTGCTCACTGCTTCTCTCAGTACAAGGGGCTCACTTTTAAAGTGATCCCAGGTCCATACACAGACCTTAAACTGTCATGACCCATTTCATGACAGTTCTCCCACCAGGAGACAAGAACTCGCACCTCCCTTCACAGCCATTCTTTGTGCTGGTATGTTTAACTGAGAATCTACCAGAACCATCCATGCCCACCATGGAAACTTGTGTTTGAGAGCTCGCCAGCATCCCTAGAGTAAGTTGTCTCCTTCCAGGTCTACCAGATCTGAGGAAGGGGCAAGGCTAGACTGTTGGCCTGCCTCTCCTAAGGCTCAAGGCTCAGTGCTGGGCTAAAGAAAGAGAATCTGATGTGGCGTCAGAAGACTAGTGCACGGCTCTCTCAGTGACCCTCCATAGTTTCCTGTCGCCTATTTTACATCAGCTGTAAAATGGACAACGGCTACCTTAGGTGATGTGTCTGAGCATATTGATCCCAAGTCAGTCTTGTGTCCATGAAAACTCTCCTTGAATTGTTCACATGGTCACTGGCCACCTTGGTAGGTGGTGGCATGAGTGTCTGGTTCGTTTTGCCTCTATCCATTCACCTTCCTGTCCATTGTCAAATACATTTAGCTCTCGGGCATAGTACAGAGTACACTTACTTGCCTGGGTGTGTATAGGATGAGAGGGTCAAAGCTATCCTGTCCCCCGAAAGATTGCCCAGGTCCCCTAGTGCTGACAGGCTCACTGCACATCCAGCCTCGCTTGCTCTCTTGTAACCACCTGATGCTGAGGGCAATGGGCTCCTGCACCTACAGAGCCTGGCGGTCTGTATAGTTCCTCATATCTTGACTTGGTCCCACCAGAGCAGGCAGGACGGAGCTTAGGACCTGGTTTTACAAATGAGAGGAGGTGAAGGGTCATACGCTGGAAGAGCTGAGGCTCAAGGGATCAATTGCTCCCCACTTCTTTCTTTTGTTTGTTTGGTTTGGTTTTTCGAGGTAGGGTCTTGCTCTAGCCCAGGCTGACCTGGAATTCACTCTATAGTCTCAGGCTGGCCTTGAACTCACGGCAATCCTCCTACCTCTGCCTCCCGAGTGCTGGATTAAAGGCGTGCCCCACCATGCCCGGATGCTCCCCACTTCTGTTCTTCTTTGCCAGGAAGTCTCTGGGTCCAGGTGAGGGTCTTCGGTCACTTCTGAGGGGGTGTGACTATGACGATGGGGCAGTATGTCCTGATGATGTGGATTCCCTGGCTCTGTGTATAGGTTTCACAACCTTAGGAAAGTTTATCCTTGTTTTACTGTGTTCAAATGAATACAGTATAAATTCACCATATTAATAATTTAAACATGAAAAATTCAGTGTCGTTGTAGAGTTCAGTGTTTCTAAACTTCACCGTTAAGTAATGCTAGGACATGTTCATCACCCAAAAGCACGCCCCAGCCCTCCCCACCCCTGGCAATCTCTGATGTGTTTTCTTGGGCTGGTTCTGAAGCTCTGGGTCTGGGTTTCCTATCTGTAAGAGGAGAGGGATTAGCAGTAGCACCCGCCTCACTGGGTTCCATGGGGGCTGGCTGGGGAAGTAACTGGGAAGCACTGGCACAAGCAGCTTGGAAGGCTGTAGGCTCTATACTTGTGACTCATTGTGGGATCTGGAAAGGACCATCCTGGTCACATAGGCTGAAGGTCATCTTGTCGTACGCTGCCTTTAATACAGCTGCTCATGGTACACACTCCTGTATGAACTGGGCCTGTGGTTCTGAGATACTAGAAGGTTCTGAGGCCAGAAAGTAAGAGTGAGAATGAGGGGAAGAGGAGAGAGAGAGAGAGAGAGAGAGAGAGAGAGAGAGAGAGAAAGAGAGAGAGAGAGAGAGAGAGAGAGAGAGAGAGAGAGATTGGGCTAATGGTACCCAATGGAATACTTTTAACACAGGGAAGAAAATACATACATACATACATACACACATACACACACATACATATATATATATATATATATATATATATATATATATATATATATATATATATATATATCGAGAGAGAGAGAGAGAGAGAGAGAAGGAGAGGGAGGACTCCAAGACTTGCTGATATTCTAGATGATGTTTGGCAACATTAGTTATAAAGTAGTTGGATCTGAATTAAGAAATTCTAAACTTGGAGCTAGGGATATGGTCAGTGGAGAAAGCACCTAGCATGCAAACATGAAGACAGGGGTTTGGACCCCTAGTACCCACATCAATGTAGGGTGGCTGTGAAGCCCATCTGTAGTGCCAGAGTTTGGAAGGTAGACACAGTGGATCCCTGGGGCAAACAGGCTAGCTAGACTACTCAGGTTGGCAAGTTCTGGGTTCAAGTGAGAGATCCTGCCTCTGTAAATAAGCTGGAGAGCAACTGAGGAAAACACTGCTGTAAGACACTCAGTGTCAACTTCTGCATGAGCATTCACACACATTTGAAACTTTGTCCTATAAATGAACACTGTCCTGAAAACTTACAGAGGAACCTTCCTCTCTTCCCTATAATCTGAGTTAGATATCCCAGATTTACACAACCAGAAAATTGGGCAACTGTATCTCTACCTCAAGTTACTGATCTATGGGACAACTATATTTTTTTCTCTTCATTCTCATGTGTTTCTAAATTCATATAGAGTAATACATTCCTAGAAAAATACTATAGAGGAAGACACTAGAAGTGCATTCTCGGAAGTGAGATTTTATGGTCAAGAAAAAAGAAAATAGTGTGAACTCTGGGTTCAGTGAGAGATTCTGTCTCAGAGAAATAAGGCAGAAGAAGATGGAGAACATCCACCATCCTCTGCCTCTGCACATACACACAAGCATGCATGCATCTGCACACACAGGCAAATAAACCGCACATACCCAACAAAAATAAAGAAACAAAAGCCAAGTGGCAATGCATAATGGAAACTTCACGTACCATGTTGATACATCATATGAGAAAAGCAGACACTGAGGGCAAACAGTGATGCCACCTCATTAATGTAGACCAGCATAAGGTGAGTGCTGACCAGGAACCCAAGACTGTGCCAATAATCACCCTTAACTTTTTAAGAAATAGTATTCCCAGTTATGATGTAAATAGACAGGAAACACGGCCAAGAGCAGCCCACATGTGGTGTCTCTTGATAAGCTGAATCGGAAGACTGGCTTTGCTTTTGAGGATGAGTAGTACAATGAAAACACCTTTGAAAGAGTGCTTCAAAAGAATAACCAAAGGAACACGCTTTGCAGAAGAAGCCGAAGAGTCCACCTCTGAGAATGATCTATTGCAGGTTCAGGAAGAGAACTTTAGAAAGATGTTTGACATCTTTAGCCATACTCAAGACAACACAGTCTCCATGAAACAGAAAACCTGAGATAAGAGGGTGAAAAAAAAGGGGATATGGTCATGAAAAATTAATGGGAAACTAGAAATGTCAATAGCACAATATGTTAGGCAATAAAGCTGAAAGCTGAAGCTGCCACTGCACAGTTCAGACACTTCACAGAAACAGCCTCCCTACCACAGCCCAGTCACAGCAAAGGAATGCTCTTAACTCTGGAAAACTAACACAAGTAAGGAAGCCAGATAATACCTAATATTGGACATGTTGTGGAAAAAGGAGATCCTTATCTCTGACTTCTAGGACAATAGATGATATAAGAATATATGTGAATATTAATTTAAATGTCATATATAATGACATATGTGCTGCATTATATATGACATATACAATATAGTATGATACAAGCTCTAAAATCTCTTATATAAATAGAAATATTAAGTATACTATGTTATATATAACATAAAATATTTAAAATATCATACATCTATTTAAGTGTATATATCAAAAGACTGTCTATGACCCAGACCGTATGAAGAGTGTCACACCCAAATCTATCCTGTCAATTTTTTTTAATTCCAAGAATAACAAAAACATCCTTTAGGCATACAGGCAAAGAAAGCCAGGCAGCTACAAATGAGCAATGATGGAGTCAGCCTCAGATTCCTCCTCTGCATCATTTTGTAGTCACAAAGGGGAAGTACTAGCTAAGAATTTTATACCTAGCTCTTGAGCCTTGTGTTAAGGCCACAGAGAGCAAGGCCTGCCCCAACAAGTTTTCAATCCCTTCCCTTCTACAGATGTTGTGTGAGGCTAAAAGCTGGAGGAGACAAATTCATATGGCCAGAACAGCATTGAGCATAAACATGTATGCTAAGGGGAAGCATAGGAAACAAAAAAAAGATAGCCAATAACATAATAAAATATAAGACTAAGTAGGTACTATAGCAATGCATATATTTGTTTTAAAATCTATCCATGTGAGCTTTTCCCTGAAATATAATAATTATATAATATATATATATATGAATAATATTAGCTGAACACAAATAGAAGCAGGGTCAAAGCTGTGGCAAGCAAACATAAGTAAAAGATTAAGTAAGGATCATGGTATTAATGTCAAGCAAGACACAGAATAAAACAAAAAGCAATAACATGACAATGAGCTTTATTTTACCTTGATAAATATTTCAATCCTCAATTCACTCAATGAAAATGTATTCAGCACCTGCTGTTCACACTAGGCAAGGGTATGCATGACTGAAAAATAAAGATGTAATGGTGATGAATATTTATGCTCAAAACAATATAAATCAAAGTCTACAAAACCAAACCTGTTAAAATACAAGGAGGAATGGTCAGAGACAATACAGAAAAATTTAACAAGACCCTCATCCTTGGATAGAGCAAGTAAACAAAAACATGAAGCCTCTGAAGGTAATATAATTAGCTTGGTCATATCTATTATGCATTAGTTGTCTAATAAAGAATTCAATAGCTTACAACTAGAGATTGTTTCATTTTTTCAGCCACCATAGAACCTTTACAAAAGTTGATTCTATAAAAGGCCACAAAGAAAAATCTCAATAAATTCCAAAGCAGATATTGTACAGACCAAATTCTCAAAACAATTGCAGTAAAACTAGATATAACAACCCTATAAATTAAATTTTAAAATACTCTCTGCAGTAAGTCTGTGGTTAAGGATTAGTTGGAAGCTTCGATCACAGTCTGTTCAGAAACTAATTTGGTTGTGTGAAGTAAGGCAGGCAGCCCAGAAGCGTGGGTCTTCAAGTCAGGGTGCTAACGCTAGCAGTCCCAGTGTTGCCGGATGCTGGGGAGAAAGGCCTGAGGAACACACAGGAGCAAGTGGGCACCCACCAAGCTTAGAATGAGCACTGGTATGAGAATCCTTTAGACCTGAGTTCAAGGGCTGCTTCCACCTCTTACTGGCTATGGAGGAGGCCTCAGTATCAGCTTTGTCTGGTCTGTTACCTGTTTACTCAGAACCACGATGTTGAGCTTCTTGGTTGTCAGGCATCCTCCTCACCTGGCAAGTTTTTAAATACTGCTGCTGAGGCTCCAAGCCCAGAGATTCTGACCTGAGTTCTCAGATGCCCCCATTTCTGAATTTCTGCAGTGTGCCCATGGAAGAAAGTTGTAGGAGGCGAAGGCTCAAGAAACAGCAATGCATGGCGTCTAATCAAAGTGTGCATTATCTCAAATGGTGCAGAAAATGTCAGCTCCAGTTAGTATTTTGCACCCAACATGATTTAGACCTGGGGCCTACATTGTTCTCCAAGCCCATTGTAAACACAATGGGCCATTTATTCACTGAACAGTAACCACTGTAATTACCTACAGGGCAAACATATGAGGTTGTTCAAGCAACAATTAATTGTGAACCTGGAACTAATGTGACAATAATGGTAAAGTATCAACCTGAGTGTGGTTCAGAGATCACATCAGAAAACCAATATTTTCCAAATTGTATTAGGTAAGCATTTTTGGGGATGTGATGGGCATACATATAGCATACATATAAACATCCCGGGACCTGAAGTAGTTGCTTCCAGATTTTTCTAACAGCTCCCTCTTAACTAGTGAGAGGAGGAGGCTCGCAAGTGGTATTTTAATTGTAACAGGAGAGCTGTGGACAAGGGTCCATGTCACCTGCAGACAGGCATGCAGATCTTACTTGGATTGCAGGATGCTCTTTGTGCATCTGATGGAAGGCAAGGCTTTATTTTTTTAAAAAAAAACAAAACAAAACCCTACACAAACTTTTTATCTACAGTGTTTGTAGGTGTTCACAGAAAGGATGGATTCCTTCTGCACTCACCAGATGGTCCAGCCTCTGCACACCTCCAGCTCTAGGGATCTCACTACTTCCAATACAGGCTTTCCAAGGCTGGACAGCTCTGATATGATCCAGCTGGAATTCCCATGGTTCTTCCATTTGGTACTCATTCTACCCAGAATCGTTATCCTGTCATGCTGCCCTTGAACCTTACCAGTCTGTGTATCTGTGTCTCTGCGGGCAAGGGTCAAGGGCAACATCAAAAGACCAAGTAAGAACTAGATGAAAAATCAGCAACTTCTTATATCACAAAGGGCTCATCTGCTTAATATAAAAGATCACTTTTCTACAGACATAAGAAAGACTAACAGTCAAACTGGAAAAGCAACAAAGGACAAGGAGAATTTCTAGAGAGGAACTAAAATTGCTCTTAAACCTCGGAAGGGAGGCTCAACCTTACTCGCAGTAAGAAAAATGCAAATGAGAACTGCAGCAAGATGCCATTTTTTTCAGCATACTGCAAAGATCAAAAAGGTTGATAACTACCTTCTGTGATTGAGGCTGAGGAAAAGGAGAGCAGAGATCAGAGGAAATGTTAGGGAAGTGGTGACATTTAAGCTGGACAGATAATTAAAATCCAATTTATCAACTTACTGGCACTTAAAAGAAAAGTAGAAATAATAAAGGGGAAGATGGACAGATTTGACTATAGAGTGTAAATTAAAATATGCACAAAATGCAAAGACAGAGTTTTGCAGCAACTACGATAGCTGAGTGTAAATGCCACATATTTCATTTTGTATGTAACAGGTTGCACTCTTATCCCCTTGCCCAGCTCCCATTACCCTAGAGACCATCCTCAGTGGGGCCATGAAGGCCTCAGTCAGTCCCTGTGGGGTAGCATGCCTCAGAGTATTCCTACCCACTCTGTGGCTCTTACAATCTTTCTGTCCCCTTTTCCCCAATGTCCCCTGAGCCATAGTAAGCCTGTTGGCAGTCTGATTTAGTATTGAGTTCTTTGTAATCTCTGGATTTGATGGGTTCTGATGTATAATTATGTCTGTCACCATTACCCTGGAGCTGGTTGTCAGGCTAGCAATAAGAGCAGTATTCATGTTGCCACTTCCTCTGCAGTTTCTTCTGGGCACTGGGAGATGTGGTAGAGGCGGCATGTCTCGTGACGCACAGTCGGCTATCTTGTTGTCTTAGACAGCCTGAGTTAAAGAGGGTATGCAAAGTTATTTGAGAGACTTTTTGGTGTGCAAACTCACTCTTGTTCTCCAGAGAGCAGTGAGAGCTTTTCTCTTAAATCTATGCATTTCCTGACTGTGGGATTCTAACTTGGTTTCCAATACCAGATAGGAGTTCTCTCCCACTGAAGGGGCCTCATGTCCAGAGAACAGTTGGTTACCCGCAGAGACTGTGTACCACTATTGCACAAGTGTGTACTTCTTGTCTGGCTGGTGTATTTCATAGTCTGCAGGGTCTCCTGCTTATTCATGCTGTTGGTGACCATTGTCACTCTCCAGCACTGAGGTCTGGCCATGAGGGAGCTAGTTTCCACTTTGGTTCTAGCATGGTATTTTGATGTCCTCTAACTACAGTCTGTGGTGTCTTCAGCAATAGGATCTTACCTTTTAGCTCTGGCAGATAATCAAGTGCTTTGGCAATGGCCTACATTGTTTTGGGGAACCTCATAAGTTTCCCTAGCCAGCACCTCACTGTGGGGGGGGGGGCAACCCAATTCTTGGCCTGAGATTTACTGGTCAGAGTTTAAGGTTAACCTTTTTCCATCTTCTGTCCAGACTGCCCCCTTTCCCCCTTTGTTGGTGGATACAGCCTGTAGAATGCTAATACTATACATTTTAAAAGTCCTCATTAAACTCTAGAAAAGCAGTAGAATATCACTCAGAAATAAAGACACGAGAAAGCAATCCCTAAAACAGGGCATACTCGTGAACCATCCATGGAAAAGATTCAACATTATGTGTAACCATGAATGTAATAGGATCTCATTATAGTGACTATTCATTATAAAATTAGATTTTAAAATGGTATATTCCCTGTTCACAAGAATGTAGTAAAACTTGCCTTCTAATTATCTAATAGATATATGAATTGATAAAATCCTTTTTGGAAGTAAAGTATGACCTATGAGCTGTATTTATCTGGAAAAGTTTTACCTCATAGGCCCTATCCCTTGGAAATATTCTGAAATACAGTGTGTGTGTGTGGGGGGGGGTACTGCTATGCACTCAAATGCCCATACAGTAGTAACAGTGTGACAAAGAACATGACAAATCAGAAGCAATTGAAATGTCCCCAGATTAGCGTGACTCAGCAAACTGTGGCGTGTTCATATGCTGGACCGCGGTGCTGCTCATCAACCAATTGTTGGCGGGAAGATTCACTGCTCAAGTGGGAAGCAAACAGTTCAATTGTGCCTGGAGACCCTGAAGGGACTTCTTGATGGAAAGTCCAATCACTGCGCACAGAGAAAGGTCTGGAACGAACCAGGCCACATCAATGGTGGCGTTTCTTTGGGGAAGGACAGATCACCGGTCAGATGTTTCTGAACCCCGTACTTTGACTTCGCATTCCTTCTGCCTCCTCTCCAGTTATGATGTTAAGCAGGTGAAATTTACCAAGGGAAGTGCTGTCGAGGCCGGAGGGCGTCCCAGCTGCCAGGCCCGATGAAAAGTGCTGTTTCTTTTCTGTCTCCCCAGCTCTCCTTCGCGGCCACCACGCCCGTCCTGGCGGATAAGAAAAAGTACCCTTATTTCTTCCGGACGGTGCCCTCGGACAACGCGGTGAACCCCGCCATCCTGAAGCTGCTGAAGCACTTCCGCTGGAGGCGCGTGGGCACGCTGACGCAGGACGTGCAGCGCTTCTCCGAGGTAGGCGTGGTGACGTCACCCTGAGCACCTGCCAGGCCCGCCCGGAAGTCCTGCGTCTTCTCCGGGGTCGCT
>PVHP010018018.1:0-33722 GCA_004024765.1 Zapus hudsonius | reverse complement strand
TTTTTTTTTTTTTTTTTTTTTTTTGAGGAGGCTTCATTTAATAATACCTTATCAGACAGCTTTCAGGAACCTGCAGTGTCTAATATGTCTGTTGCTATGGTAACAGCTGCTTCCTTATGCCTGCATCTCATATCTATGTCTTCCATGGGCCCCTTCTCTTTACCGATGAGGGGACTTGAAAAATATTCTCCACTGGGAACAATTGTAGTGCTAGCTCTGTATTGTTGAAACCACACCCACAGCACCGCTGGGCCTATTGAAACCGTTCCAATGGTATCTTTGTATACGTCATTTGAGAGAAGGAAATCTATAAATTTTTAAGAAGATGAAACAAGTACCCCTTCATGCCTTGCTGGGCACCCCTTCCACCCACACATACAATGTTGATTTCAAGTAACTAAGTCTCTTCTATTTACAGAGGTTTCAAATTGGGAGAGGAGATGGAGAGCTACTACTCTATGCCTGTATCTCCCCAGTCTTTGGTGGGGGGGGGAGAAAAGATGAACGCGTAGGGGTACATATTTCTGGCCCGCTAAATAAGAATAGGAAAGACCACCCATCATGCATTTCAATACTCTTCAATTATTCTAGTTGATCAGTGTTTTCTAAGTTGACAGGACATGCCACTGGGACCCCAGATCATTAATAGGTGAACATTTTCTTTGAGATTTAATAATTTAACAAAACAAGACCTCACAGTGGAAATGAGGCTGGGTTCCTGAGCCAAGAAACACCTTTTTTTCTCTAGCCCTTCTCTCCCCTCCTTCCCACAGTTCTTAACCATTGTTTCGTACGTGCGCACATTTCCTTTCTGCACTCCTGGCCCTGTCTTGCCTGTTGTTTTCTTTCTCTTTCAGGAGCAATAGTTTCTCTCCTGTGATCTTTAAACAGTGTCTGTGACTCTCCTCCAAGTATGTAAGGGTCTCGGGGACACTCTTCCATGCCTATTGGCTCTGGGGCTGTCACACCCACCTGGGTATCAGCTCTTTCACTTTGTGTCCATCTCAGAGGAAGGGAATGAGAATAATCGGGCTTCATTAATTCCAAGCCCTGTGAGATGATAGCCATTTGGAGCCTGTTTGCCAATTAGATGGTCTAAATTAGAAGTGACCTTGGTATACTGCCACTGCTTGCCTCTCAGTCTAATGAAGCTTTTCTCTCCAATTCATTCTCTTCCTAGCTCCCTCTTCTGTGTGCACAAATGCATCTGTGTAACTGTTTTATGTTTTTGTGTGTACTATCCCCCCTTCCCTTTATCAATCTTCCTCCTTCTCAGTTTTAAAGGCTGGGTCTGGTCTGTGTTGTTTTCTGGCTTGCATGGATGTGTGTGTGTGTGTGTGTGTGTGTGTGTGTGTGTGTGTGAGAGAGAGAGAGAGAGAGAGAGAGAGAGAGAGAGAGAGAGATTAAAAACAACTGCATAAACAACCACATGGAAGCCATTTTGTAGAGGAGAGGGTGTGGAGGAGTTAGAGAGGTGTGTCAGCAGGTACAGTCACAGTTATATAGGAGGAATGCATCTCACTGTAGTACTGCACAGTAGTGTGACCACAGTCAAAAATATATATTTCAAGGTAGAGGCTTTTCAGTGCTTCACCACCGAGAAACAGAGTTGGAGATGATGACTATATTGATACCTTTATTTGACCATTACACACGGTTTACATGTGTCGACATTTCTTATTACCCCACAAATCTGAACACTTATGTGTCAATTTTGTTTGAAAAATAGGTCAGGCATAATGGCACATACCTATAATCCTAGTACTTAGACTGAGGCAGGAGGATTATGAGTTTGAGGCCAGCCTGAGCTATCATGAAACCCTGCCTTAAAATATAAAATTTTAAAAAGTGTATTGTGAAAAAAGAGTGTATTGTGAAAAAGAAAGATAAGACCAAGAGAAAAACAGAAACAAAGCCTTTCAGACAGAAAGAACAGCAGGGGCTGTGGTGCCCTGCCCAGCCTTTGGTGAGGGCAGAAACAGGAGGAAGCCCATGAAGCTCTGTGGAGGGCCCCATGTGCTAGCTGTGCACAGCAAGTAGACCCAGCAGCTGGCTAGTCCTCAGAGAAAAGAGCTGAGACTCCACTGGAGCAGGTGGCTTTAGCTACACCACCCTG
Organism: Zapus hudsonius; assembly: GCA_004024765.1. Classification (NCBI taxonomy): domain Eukaryota; kingdom Metazoa; phylum Chordata; class Mammalia; order Rodentia; family Dipodidae; genus Zapus; species Zapus hudsonius. Next base: position 31,606 of record PVHP010018018.1, on the reverse strand, counting down.
TTCAGCCCTGAAAACAGTTAAGTTTTAACTTCATGCTCTAGTTTTTGGACAGACCCAGAACCAAATCACAAAGACATAGAGAAGAGCTAGATTTACATCAGGAAGCCCTGTATTGACTTCAACTTTAAAATGAAAGATTTGGGGCTTCCTTGGACATCTAGGTCTTGGAAAATCCACCCTTTATCTGCAGAAGTAGGCCTTTCAGAAAGCAGCCCCCCTCGGTGAGCACTGCCTAAGGCCGAGGAGACAAGGGTCTTCTTGGCCAATCTAACCTAGACCAGCCTGTCTGAGGGCAGCTTTGACAGGTGAACTTGAATGACCTGGAGTTTGGGAGAGCAGACTGGTATTCCTTCTAACTGCAGGTTCTCAAGAAAGATTCATAGCAGTCCTGGTAGAACCAGAAACACATCTAAGACTCTGGACTCTATAAGCTATGTCCTTGAGGCTTGGGATCCACTCACCACACAGAATCTTGAAGAGTTAAATTATAATCCAAAATAATGACCAAGTAGATTAGAATTTGGCATTTTTGGACCTGTGTCACCTCCCCTGGTTGACCAAGGGCCATTCACTTTAGTTCATGGATTTCTTCTTTGAGGAACTGGTGATTCCTTGAAATGACATGTTATATTCTGTGAAAATATTTGTCCAGGAGTCTGTACCTTTCACTAGATTTCCTGAAGGGTCTGTGACTTTCAAAGATTATTGTGGATGGTGGGCTTCTTGGAGGCAGGGACCCTCTTGCTCTATCTCATAAACATGTAGCATAGGCTGTCTATATGAACGGAGGGACCACCTCTCATGGCCCTTCTCTCAACAACTGAGTTGTTTTGGAACTTCTTCAGTTTAAAGATTATTAGCATTAATGTGAAACTCTTCTATCTCTATTATATATGAAAACTACTTAAATTGGAAGTTTCAGCCCTGGAGTTGAACTCCATATTTTCCTTATTATATATGAGAGCTGAGGCTTTGTTAAAAAAAATGTTAAAGCCACTGCTTGTTTCCAGATTTTCTGGACTCTTGCTCAGCCGACAGTGTCTTCTATGTTCTTTTCACTCCTGCATACTCTGGAACAAAGTGAACTGGGCACAGAAGGGGTGAGAGGAAAACGTGCTGGTTAGAAGGCTATCTTTGCACAGCCAATCTTGAGAGATCAAATGCTGTGGATATAATGGCTCTAATCCTTGACTTTTTTTAGCCAGAAGAATTCTGTGTTATTGCTAAGTTTGTTTTAATATTTTCAGGCCTATTAGTGAGTGGAGTCATGGAGACATGATTTAACATAAGTCAATTCATGTAGATGGTACAGTGTCCAAAGTGCATGTGTGTGAGCTAATTGTGTGTTGACTGAATCTCAGAATGGGGGTGTGGATAGAGCAGAAGGGAAGGCAGTGAAAGAAAGGGGTGGGAGAGAGCAGGAGATAATAAATGCATGTGTTATCTAAAGAGAAGTTGGGGTTGCGGCCCAGTTATTTGAGGATTTTTTGAGTTGGAGCACACTTGGAATGGTTGAGATTGTGCCCTAACCAGGTATTGTCTTCTCATAAGCCTACATGCTTCAATGCACCTGTTAGAAAGAAAGGTCTTTATAGAATAACACTACAGTTGAATAGCTGATGATGTCCCACTTTCAGCTGTCATCAGAGACTGGCTAGAACAGCCAACCTTACATGGAAAACAAAGGCGTTCAATGCCAGTGTTGAGGGAGGCACTCTCTCCTCTTCAGGGAGCAGCAATCCTCTGTGGGCTCTCCTTGGCAGGATCACATTGATGTCTCCTTTGGAAAAAGCATGCAAACTTGGAGTGCAAAGCTTTGGAAGCTGGTTGGAGAGGAAGGAAGAGGCACAGGCCTGGAGAGGTTAATGCCTAGCAGCTGATGTAGCCTACACAGCAAGGCAGCCTCCGAGTCACCAGCATTTCAGATATCTGCACACATAGACACCTCACCAGATTTTCCTTGATCCTTGGGACTCCCTTTTCCGGGATCCAGGGTCCTTCCTCTTTCTTCTTCATGAGGATTTCTTACCTGTTAAAATTTCATACTCCAAATCACTTTTTGTTTTTTGTTCCAGGGTCAGGTTGGATGTGCTTTAGATGGAAAGAGGCAGGTAGATAAAAGTCGTTCCTTAAACACACACAGGGCAGGGCTTCCAGGTTTGGAGGCCAGATTAAGATGCAGAGGAGCATGTGAGGTTGATGATTATATTTCGGGGAGAGTTAATTGATGGAAGGTGAAGGCAGACAAAGAACCGCTGCTTACTGCCTTCTTGAATCCCAATCAGGAATTATGATTAAAGTCGCAGCGAGACAACAGAGGGCTGATGAATTGGTGTCTTTTTTTTCCCCTTTTTTGCCGTCATTCACACTTGATTGACTTCAACCTTTCAAGTGCAAAAGTCTCTCTTTTCCATTATTATTCATAGCCATCTGAGTTTTTCTAATTAAAGTGTATGAAAACAATTACTGATCCGTCGTACTGAGTCTGTTAGAGGGGATGTCTGCCTTACTGTAATGCGTATAAAAAGCCCACAGTTTTCTATAATGATGTGCAGCTGAGGTGTTAGATAATTTTATTCTTTTTTACTCTGTAGGGCTTTTTTATTTTTCATGATTCATTTTTCATAATTCCTAAAGATCCTAGAAAAGGACTGGTCCTGTAGCTACGACCCAGAGAGGAGGTTGGGGGGAACCTTTTCTTCCTTTCCTTTTCTCCCCCTCTTACCCCCAACCTCGTGCTCCCCCTCGGCTGAGGACTATAAATTAATCGGTGACCTTTCACTTCTTGGATTCCCGCTGGACTCTCCAACCACACTGGTCAGAAATGCTTTCTATTAAAAAGAAAATAGATGGAACGGGTTTGGCAATCTCCACTCCGTTCTGAACGATTCATCAACAGCTAGCCCTAACCAGCTGCCGGCTAGCTTTGTGTAAGAGTGCAGATGTCTGTGTCACTCACACCCACTCACCTGCCACACACCTGCTCTTCAGAAACGTGGGGTTGCTCAGAACCCTGCTCTGGAGTGCCTGTTGCTTAATTTTTATACTTATTGGCATCTGAGTTAACAGCCCTAAGCATGACGGTGAGTTATCTTTTTGGTGTTAGCAGTTGCATTTATGTAGGTTTCCTGTAGTTGTTTGAGTCTGTTGCAGATGGTATTAGTGAACATGCCAGCAACTATTGGAACAAGGCCAGGATTTTCTAACCAGTAAAAATTAACAGTGATTTTTAATATATATATTACAAAATGTGGAAATGTTCTTGGAATTGTGTTGTGTTTGGTTTGGCTGACAGTGCCTCCCGAGTGGGCCTGGCCGCCACGTGGAAGGTTATGAGTGACTGAAGTGCTGGCTCCCGCCACTTCTTGGTCAGACCCCCTTTCAGCTTGTCATCAAATGAAAGATGATTTAATTCATTTGGAATTATCACTGCCACCTAGCCTTCCCACCTCATGACAAGCAGAGATATTGTTTCTTTTTAAATGAAGAACCATTATTCTTTACATAGGATATTGAGGGCTGCTTATCACCATCACATAGGACCAGTGATAACTTGTTGGGGTAGGCCTCTGGCCATGTAACAAGGGAGCCTCGAGAAAAGTAGGAGGATTTGGCCAAAAGGTGTAACTTACTTAAACCTGCGCTACTATGGGATTGCTATATTAGTATCCCATATTGATATATGGGATCATGGCCCCAATCTCGAGGGGTGACCTATTGTAGAATGCTGTTCAGGAAACCCTTCATGGCTGGGATATTATTGCACAGACATTCACTCTGATGATGTATACCTCAGGCAAAGACTCCAGATGAAATCCTGGCTTAAGTGAGTTTTTTTTTTTTTTAAAAAAAAAAAAAAGCTTGTAGGCTTGATAGCAGCTTGTAAAGGGTTACAAAACATTATTTCCTGGAAAATCTGCCAGTTTGTCTGCACGTCCTTAGCCTTCCCTTTGTTCCCCTCTCTCCTCTGTACCTTTTCCTTCACTCTTCCTCCCCTCCTCTTCCTGCCTGAATACATTTTGAAAACAGTACTACAATGCTCCCTGCTTCAAGATTACAGTGTACTTTACCAGGTATGATTTAATTAGAGCCCTTATTATGTTTTCAGCAGCTTAAGGTGGGCCTTTCAACTTATCTACCTAATTGGTTGCACAAGAAGTTTCACAGCCCATGACAAAACATTGTCAGTGATCAAAGTCAAAATTCTGCATAAAGGAAAAATATTAATAATAAGATTATTCTTCAAGTGTGCACTGCTAATTATGTCCAGAATGTAACCGTAGAAACACTTTTGACTGATGTGAGCTTTGTCTAATAAACATGAATCTTCAGTGAGCTATGAAAAGTGACACCTCCAGCTTTAAACTGGTGAAGGCTAATTTTGCTTATTAAGTAATTTTTAAGCCTTTCCTATTTGGAGCCTCTTTCCTCCATAACTTGACAGTCCTTGTTTGCTTCTTGCTCCCCAGGTGACCACCCCTGAGATGGTGATGCCCAGCAGCATGTTCCTCCCAGCGGCTGTTCCAGATCGAGACGGGAATTCCAATTTGGAAGAGTCAGGAAAGCAGCCTGGTTAGTGTCATAGATCTTGACTTGTACAAACTAAAACAAGAGGAACACTATGCAAAACTTTTCATGGGGAGAGGGTCTAGGGATTCTGTGCAATGCTTCCAAGCTGAATGGAACTGATCAGAGATACAGCTCATTGTCCTTGGCTGCTTCAGTTTTTAGTATTGTTTGCAGATTGTTTGTGTGGTTTAAAGTGAGGGAACTGTGCTTTAGAACCAGTGGGATTTGGGCATGGATACCCCCTGGAGTATCCAGTTAGGAGGTAAACAAGAAACATAGTCAGTAGTAGGTCTATTATAGACCCACCATCTTAAGCTGCTCATGTCTATGAGGACTCAGTTGTTGTTCTAGCTGCCCCTTTCAGAGTTGAGTTTTTAGGGGGTTGCCTTATCATAATCATAGAGGTGCATTTGGAAAGGCCATCCTAGACAGTGTTGTGATTGTTGGTGCCACAGAGTGCTGGTTCCTAGCCAGATGGTTCATTAGACCTCTGTGAAGCTTCCCTAAATATTTTGCCTCTTATACATATCTAAGGCTTAAACTAGGAAGTGTTTAGCTACACTGAAGCCTTGCCTTCTTCCTGAACAATTTGTATTAGGAAGTGGACAGAGGACCTAAAAGGACTAAGGTATTGATGGGTACTACTGATGATCTCATGGTAAAACAAAAATTAATATGTTTTAATAATTGGCTGCATGACTATTCATTGCTTACTGAATAGTCATAACAGTGTAGTCTCACATTGAAGGGGTCAGGGGAGTAGCTCGGTGGAAGAGTACTTACCTAGCATGAGCAATGCCCTGGGTTCAATAACAACCAAAAAAATGGAAGGGGGTGTCAGAGCTGATGGAGATGACTCAGTGGATAAAGAGCTTGCCTTGCAAGTATGAGGTCCTGAATTTGGATTGCCAGCACCCACATAAAAGCTGGACATGACCACATGGGCCTATCATCCCAGAGCGAAGGAGGCAGAGGTAAGGGGCTCCTTGTTGGTTAATTAGTCTAGCCAAATTGGTAAGCTACAAGTTCAGTGAGAAACACCGTCTCAAGAATAAGATACAGAGCAATCAAGGAAGACACCTAACACCGATCTCTGGTCTCCACATTTATGTACACACCTGCACACACATAATACCCCCAAAGGACTCATTGTAACAAGAAATTAAATGTTCATATACCCCCCAATTTTCATTACAGTGAACAAATCTATATAAATTCCCCATAACTTAGGACAGCATTCATGCATTTCTCTTTCACTTCAGATCTGCTATGATAGTTTCTTACTGCATGAAGATGATCATAAAAGGGAAGTTCCATTTAAGATCAGTAACTGCCAATCTAGTTCTTGAGAAACTGAGGCTGCTCAGTCAAGTACTTAAATACTATTTAGAAGACTGTTAGATCACCAATAAGGCACAGGCCTATTATGAACTGGACCTTTTCTTATATCCTTTTGTTCAGCTCTGTCCACTGGCCCTCCACTGGCCCTGTGAAGCGATTCTGGCACTCTCGGACATTTCCTGCATTTGTAAAGCCTGGCTAGGTCAACGGCTCTGGATGCTACTATGAGAAAAAAACAAAGCCTTCTTTATCCTCGAGCTTAATATGTTTTATTTCATTGTTTTTTACAGAAACTTCCGAGGATCTGGGGAAAAACATCTTGCCATCTGCAAGCACAGAGCACAGTGGTGATCTGAAGCCCACTTCTGCTGACCCAAGCTCTGTAAGAGAAGACTCGGGCTTCCTCTGCTGGAAGAAGGGGTGCAATCAGGTTTTCAAAACTTCTGCTGCCCTTCAGACACATTTCAACGAGGTGCACGCCAAGAGGCCTCAGCTGCCTGTGTCAGATCGCCACGTCTACAAGTACCGCTGTAATCAGTGCAGCCTGGCTTTCAAGACCATTGAGAAGCTGCAGCTCCATTCTCAGTACCATGTGATCAGAGCCGCCACCATGTGCTGTCTTTGTCAGCGCAGTTTCCGGACTTTCCAGGCTCTGAAAAAACACCTGGAGACAAGCCACCTGGAGTTGAGTGAGGCTGACATCCAGCAGCTTTATGGCGGCCTTCTAGCCAATGGGGACCTTCTGGCAATGGGGGACCCCACCCTGGCTGAAGATCACACCATAATTGTTGAAGAAGACAAGGAGGAAGAGAGTGACCTGGAAGATAAGCAGAGTCCAACAGGCAGTGACTCTGGGTCAGTGCAAGAAGATTCGGGCTCAGAGCCAAAGAGAGCTCTACCTTTCAGAAAAGGCCCCAACTTTACCATGGAAAAGTTCCTCGACCCTTCCCGTCCTTACAAGTGTACTGTCTGTAAGGAGTCTTTCACTCAGAAGAATATCCTGCTAGTGCACTACAACTCTGTCTCCCACCTGCATAAGCTGAAGAGAGCCCTCCAGGAGTCAGCAACTGGTCAGCCAGAACCCACCAGCAGCCCCGACAACAAACCCTTTAAGTGTAACACCTGTAATGTGGCCTATAGCCAGAGTTCTACGCTGGAGATCCACATGAGGTCTGTGCTGCATCAAACCAAGGCCCGGGCAGCCAAGCTGGAGGCTGCAAGCGGCAGCAGCAATGGGACTGCCAACAGCGGCGGAGTCTCCCTGAGCTCCTCTGCACCGAGTCCTGTGAGCACCAGCGGCACTAACTCATTGACCACCACCAATCCAAGCAGTGCTGGCCTGGCTCCCAGTTCCAACTTACTGAGCCAAGTGCCCACTGAAAGTGTGGGGATACCATCCCTGGGGAATCCCATCAGTGCTAACATCACCTCCCCCTCAGAACCTAAGGAGGCCAACCGGAAGAAGCTTGCAGATATGATTGCATCCAGGCAGCAGCAGCAGCAACAGCAGCAGCAGCAGCAGCAGCAGCAGGCACAAACCCTGGCCCAGGCCCAGGCTCAAGTCCAGGCTCACTTGCAACAGGAGCTGCAGCAGCAGGCTGCCCTGATCCAGTCTCAGCTGTTCAACCCTACTCTCCTTCCTCACTTTCCCATGACCACTGAGACCTTGCTCCAGCTGCAGCAACAGCAGCATCTCCTCTTCCCTTTCTACATCCCCAGTGCAGAGTTCCAGCTCAACCCTGAGGTGAGCTTGCCAGTGACCAGTGGGGCACTGACTCTGACAGGAACGGGCCCTGGCCTGCTGGACGACCTGAAGGCTCAGGTTCAGATCCCACAGCAGAGCCACCAGCAGATCCTACAGCAGCAGCAGCAACAGCAGCAAAGCCAACTTGCCCTGACCCAGAGCCATTCAGCCCTCCTTCAGCCAAGCCAGCACCCTGAAAAGAAAAACAAACTGGCCATCAAAGAAAAGGAAAAAGAAAGTCAGAGAGAGAGGGAGGGGGCTGAAGGGGTAGAAGGCAACACAGGACCAAAGGAATCGTTGCCAGATGCCTTGAAGGCCAAAGAAAAGAAAGAGTTGGCACAAGGGGGTGGTTCGGAGCCTCCCATTCTTCCTCCACGCATCGCCTCAGATGCCAGAGGGAATGCCACCAAGGCTTTGCTGGAGAACTTTGGCTTTGAGCTGGTCATCCAGTACAATGAGAACAAGCAGAAGGTGCAAAAGAAGAATGGGAAGACGGAGCAGGGCGAGAGCCCGGAGAAGCTCGAGTGCGACTCCTGTGGCAAGCTGTTTTCTAACATCTTGATTTTGAAGAGCCACCAGGAGCACGTGCATCAGAACTACTTTCCCTTCAAACAGCTGGAGAGGTTTGCCAAACAGTACAGAGAGCACTATGACAAGCTATACCCCCTGAGGCCCCAGACCCCAGAGCCACCGCCGCCTCCCCCTCCCCCACCTCCCCCTCCGCTTCCCCCAGCGCCCCCCCAGCCAGCTTCCACCCCAGCCATCCCAGCATCTGCTCCACCCATCGCTTCACCAACGATTGCTCCAGCCCAGCCATCCGTGCCGCTCACCCAGCTTCCCATGCCAATGGAGCTGCCCATCTTCTCGCCGCTCATGATGCAGACGATGCCGCTGCAGACGCTGCCGGCTCAGCTGCCCCCTCAGCTTGGCCCTGTGGAGCCTCTGCCTGCCGACCTGGCCCAGCTGTATCAGCACCAGCTCAATCCAACCCTGCTCCAGCAGCAGAACAAGAGGCCTCGTACCCGGATCACAGATGACCAGCTCCGCGTGCTGCGGCAGTATTTTGACATTAACAATTCCCCCAGTGAAGAGCAGATCAAAGAGATGGCCGACAAGTCCGGTTTGCCCCAGAAAGTGATCAAGCACTGGTTCAGGAACACCCTCTTCAAAGAGCGGCAGCGGAACAAAGACTCCCCCTACAACTTCAGCAACCCTCCCATCACCAGCCTGGAGGAGCTCAAGATCGACTCCCGGCCCCCGTCACCAGAGCCTCAGAAGCAGGAGTACTGGGGAAGCAAGAGGTCTTCAAGAACTAGGTTTACCGACTACCAGCTCAGAGTCCTCCAGGACTTCTTCGATGCCAATGCTTACCCAAAGGATGATGAATTTGAGCAGCTCTCTAATTTATTGAACCTTCCAACCCGCGTCATAGTGGTGTGGTTTCAAAATGCCCGACAGAAGGCTAGGAAAAATTATGAGAATCAGGGAGAGGGCAAAGACGGAGAGCGGCGCGAGCTTACAAATGACAGATACATTCGAACGAGCAATTTGAACTACCAGTGTAAGAAATGTAGCCTCGTGTTTCAGCGCATCTTTGATCTCATCAAGCACCAGAAGAAGCTGTGTTACAAGGACGAGGATGAGGAGGGGCAGGATGACAGCCAAAATGAGGACTCCATGGATGCCATGGAGATCCTCACCCCCACCAGCTCCTCCTGCAGCACCCCGATGCCCTCACAGGCTTACAGTGCCCCGGCACCTTCAGCCAGTACAGCTCCCTCTGCCTTCCTGCAGCTCACAGCAGAGGCCGACGAACTGCCCGCCTTCAATTCCAAAGCAGAGGCGAGTGATGAGAAACCAAAGCAGGCTGACCCTCCCAGTGCACAGCCAAACCAAACCCAAGAGAAGCAAGGACAACCAAAACCCGAGCTGCAGCAGCAAGACCAGCCTGAGCCGAAGACAAATGCACCCCAGCAGAAGCCTCCACAGCTGGCTGCCCCGCCTTCCCTGCCACAGCCGCCTCCGCAGGCGCCTCCTCCTCAGTGCCCCCTACCCCAATCGAGCCCCAGTCCTTCCCAGCTCTCCCATCTGCCCCTCAAACCCCTCCATACGTCAACTCCTCAACAGCTGGCAAACCTACCTCCTCAGCTAATCCCCTACCAGTGTGACCAGTGTAAACTGGCATTCCCATCCTTTGAGCACTGGCAGGAACATCAGCAGCTCCACTTCCTGAGTGCACAGAACCAGTTCATCCACCCCCAGTTCTTAGACAGGTCATTAGACATGCCTTTCATGTTGTTTGATCCCAGCAACCCACTCCTGGCCAGCCAGCTGCTCTCAGGGGCCATCCCTCAGATCCCTGCGAGCTCAGCCACTTCTCCTTCAACACCCACCTCCACGATGAACACTCTCAAGAGGAAACTGGAGGAAAAGGCCAGCGCAAGCCCTGGTGAAAATGACAGTGGGACAGGCGGAGAAGAGCCTCAGAGAGACAAGCGCTTGAGGACAACCATTACGCCGGAACAGCTAGAGATTCTCTACCAGAAGTATCTCCTGGACTCCAATCCCACTCGAAAGATGCTGGATCACATCGCGCATGAGGTAGGCTTGAAGAAACGGGTGGTGCAAGTCTGGTTTCAGAACACCCGAGCCCGGGAAAGGAAAGGACAGTTCCGGGCCGTGGGCCCAGCCCAGGCCCACAGGCGATGCCCTTTTTGCAGAGCACTCTTCAAAGCCAAGACGGCCCTTGAGGCTCATATCCGGTCTAGGCACTGGCACGAAGCCAAGAGAGCTGGCTACAACCTGACTCTGTCCGCCATGCTCTTAGACTGTGATGGGGGGCTCCAGATGAAAGGAGATATCTTTGATGGAACTAGCTTTTCCCACCTACCCCCAGCCAGTAGTGATGGTCAGGGTGTCCCTCTCTCGCCTGTGAGTAAAACCATGGAGTTGTCCCCCAGAACTCTACTCAGCCCTTCCTCCATCAAGGTGGAGGGGATTGAAGACTTTGAAAGCCCCTCCATGTCCTCGGTTAATCTGAACTTTGACCAAACAAAACTGGACAACGATGACTGTTCCTCTGTCAACACGGCAATCACAGATACCACGACGGGAGACGAGGGCAATGCAGATAACGACAGCGCCACGGGAATAGCAGCTGAAACCAAATCATCTTCCGCGCCCAGTGAAGGGTTGACCAAAGCAGCCATGCTGGCAATGTCTGAGTATGAAGATCGGCTGTCATCTGGCCTGGTCAGCCCAGCCCCAAGCTTTTATAGCAAGGAGTATGACAATGAAGGTACAGTGGACTACAGTGAAACCTCAAGTCTTGCTGACCCCTGCTCCCCGAGTCCTGGTGCGAGCGGGTCTGCAGGTAAATCTGGTGACAGCGGGGATCGACCTGGGCAGAAACGTTTTCGCACTCAAATGACCAATTTGCAGCTGAAGGTCCTCAAGTCATGCTTTAATGACTATAGGACGCCCACTATGCTAGAGTGTGAGGTCCTGGGCAATGACATTGGACTGCCAAAGAGAGTCGTTCAGGTCTGGTTCCAGAATGCCCGGGCAAAAGAAAAGAAGTCCAAGTTAAGCATGGCCAAACATTTTGGTATAAACCAAACGAGTTACGAGGGACCCAAAACAGAGTGCACTTTGTGTGGCATCAAGTACAGCGCTCGGCTGTCTGTGCGTGACCATATCTTTTCCCAACAGCATATCTCCAAAGTTAAAGACACCATTGGAAGCCAGTTGGACAAGGAGAAAGAGTATTTTGACCCAGCCACTGTGCGTCAGTTGATGGCTCAACAAGAGCTAGACCGGATTAAAAAGGCAAACGAAGTCCTTGGACTGGCAGCCCAGCAGCAAGGGATGTTTGACAACGCCCCTCTTCAGGCTCTGAACCTTCCTACGACGTACCCGGCACTCCAGGGCATTCCTCCTGTGTTGCTCCCCGGCCTCAACAGTCCCTCCTTGCCAGGGTTTACTCCATCCAACACAGGTGGGTTCTGCTCCAGGTGACAGTTTTCAGCATTCAGTAGCCGCTAATGTGATTATGTGGCTAGCACCCAAAGCCTTTGGGTGCTGGGCAGACAAAAACCTTGCCTCTGGTTAACAGCGGCACTGCAGCTCCCATCTGCCATGTCTCCCCAGTGCCAGTGTGTATGTACATGTGTTCTTAGTCTTTCCGGTCAGAGACAGAAGAGCTCCCCTGAACCCACTATGCTTAGCACCACCCCCAGGGCATCTGTGACTAGGGAAGACCTGATGTGTTACTCTCTAGGAACTCCAAAATAGGTCTTGCTATTCTGTCTCTGTGGGGATGCTAATGTCTCCTAGGTATTTGTTTCAAGTAGAGGACACCTGGATGTCCTAGCTAAGTTTGTATTGTATCTGGAGAAGACTGGCCTGAGAGAACCTAAATCAACCTTTCTCCATCACACCTCAGGTCCCTGCCATCCTTTGTAGAGCTCCCATGCAGAACTGTCAGGAAACAGCTCTTTTCATTCTCTGTGAGCTAGAACTCAATGCACCGACAGGAATCTTGTATCAGGCAGTGTGGTTCTTAATTTTGACATGTGTTGTCTTCTAGACAAGATTACTCATGTGCACTCAGGGATCCCCAGTCTGCCTTTCACTTCCATCTCCCTTTCCTCTTTCTCACCCACTTACAGTCATAAGTGCTTGCTACTTTTGTGTTCTCAATGGCTCCCTGGATTACAGTTTTGCAAACCTTTCTTGTTTCTACTTGTCTGTCCTCACCCATTGTTTTCTGGATCCAACCATTCTTCATGAATTAGCCCATCTCCTTCAGGGTCTTGGGAAGACTGAGCACAAGTCAACAAGTCTCCCCTTTAACAGCCTGTGCTAACCAGTGCACACACACCAAAGAGCCCCTCAAAATGCACAGTGTGTCCAGCTTCCCAGGGATCCATGCTGCCCTATCTCTCAGTCCTGGTTGAATTAATTCCAAGTTTTTAAGAGAACATGGCAGTATTGAATTCCTGTTCTCCAAAGAGAACAAGAAAAGACAGCATTAAGGCATAAAAGTTGTTACATATCTGCGTTGGCAAGTACTGCCACAGAATGATGTTAAAGCCAGGTAGATCTGAACGTGGAAAGAGGCTGTGAAAAGTGACTAGGCACTGAACTATCCTTGCAGAGGGGCTTGGGGAGGCCCAGCATATCATCATGTGGGGGCACAAGTAGAATCAGAACATCTGCTCTATTCCCCATGTTTTACAGATGATAAAAGTGAAGCTCAGAGAGGTCAAGACCATTCAGCAAGCTAGGGTAGGAGCCAGAGCTCCCACCCAGGCCTCGTGCTTCCCAGGGCTATGTGCTGTTCTACAACACCCAATATGAGCCGTCAGTCAACAATGTATGTTTAGTGCTACTCCGGTTCTGACCACTTATAGAGATAGAAAACCATGATGTCAATCTAGGCAGGGCAGCTAGGTAGGCTCCAGTCACCATCACCTACGACTGCAGCTCTCAAGAGCACTTGTTCTGGAATGGAAGGAAAAGAACTTAGGTTCATCAGGCCCAGTGCTAAGCTCTTTCTACAAGGCCTTTCATTTTCCCTACAACCTTCTATTGTGGAAAGCTGAGGTTCCAAGAGGTGGACCAAAGGTCACACATCTGATGTGTATTGGCCATCATCCACACAGGGTCAGTGTGACTCCAGAGTAACTAGATTCAGGGGGAGGAAGTGTTTTGTTCAGTTCTGATCTCACAGATCAGAAAACCAAGCTCATGGAATTATTATGAGTTTTAGCTACTATGTCTAGTGTAGAACTTGGTAAATAACAGGGTTTCAATAAATGTTTCTTAAAATTGCATCTCTTACGGAGTCTTTTTATCAGTTGTCAGTGTCAGTTTAAGGTCTTATGACCTGAATCTTTTAAGACTGAAGCCATGGAGTTGGGGAAATCTGCACACATTTTTGGTGGCTCTGGTCCCAGACCTCAAACCTGGCGCAGGCCCACAGGAAGTCACATGCCATGTTTCGAGTTCATAGTCCCCTCTTGTCCCTGCCAATTTAGCCAACAAGCCTTTGAACTTTTCTCAGTAGTCAATAGCATCTTCTTCACTGGTTTGTCTTTTACGAATGTTAAGGAAGTTGGAGTTACTCTCAGTGGCTCTGTTCTGCTTCTTTAGAAGAGTATGTCATGTGACACTGAGGGAAGCTTTCGCCATCCCACATCAGTGCTCTCCTGGATGGTAATTTGACGCAGCCTTGCTTCTTTCTTCTGAAATATGAAAGTTCTGATAGTCCACTTAATGCTGTGGCATACTAGTGGGAAGTCAGCATGGTTCTTACCAATCTGGGCTTCAGTACTGGGTTTTTTTGGGGGCGGAGGAGGGGTCATGAAGACAGTGTCATGCTATGCAGCCTGTACCTCAGCTTCCTGGCAGAAGGTAGTGGTGGTGTTAGGCTGTGAGGTTATGTACATTGTACTCTTGTCCTGGAGGTGCACCAAGGTAGCCGTCTACTGCCGCCAGCACTTTATGTCATCCAGTACACTGTTCTCCACATCTTGGGTTCCTCCCTGCCCTCACCACCTGTCTAGTCTTATCACATCTTGAAGCGTGGCATACTACCTGGAGTAACACCCTCCTGCATCCTTCTGGAAGCAGCCTCCATGCAGGAGATGGCTGTGATGCTGGCTACCTAGGCTCTAGAGTGGGCAAAGGCTTGCAGGTAGTGTAGGTTAGGGCTGCCTTTAAAGGCCTTATATCCCAGAGAAGTGCTACTGGTAAGCTGTGGTGTCTTGGGAATTGAGGGTGTCACACCTCGGGCTGCTGTACTTCTGGTCCTGATGTTCCTCCTGCGGTGGCAGGTTTCCCCCCCCCCCTTAGGTTTCATTCACACTGGAGCAATAGGTGGTGATGGTCTTATTCAATAGACCCATTGACGCAGATCAGCTGAGACAAGGCACTGGGACAGTTGTCCTTGGATGTTGTTTTTCTTCCCAGACCCTTCCTTCCCATTTATCTGCCCTCAGCCCTCCAGAGCATCCTCCTGCCATGGTGGAAGAGCATGTGACAGCTGTGTTTGGTTTGTTCCTGTGGCTATGGGGTCTTGCAGGTTTCTTGCTTTGGCTTTCTTCTCTAGATGACTTCTGGCGAGGCATTGGCTATACTAGTTCTTCAGTGATCTGATGAAAGCCTTTGATTCAAGTGAGTCCCAGATGGAAGAAGCCATCTCTGGAGCCTGCAGACTCCTTCAGGTGCCATGCACTTCCCAGAACGTTGTATGGGACTGCTTGGCAAGGAAGGTGTGAACCAGTTGAGAGTGTCACGCAGGAAGGTACTGGAAGTTTAGATGAAAGAGGAAGTATAGGAACTGACCCAAGATTGGGTTTTAAGATACTTGGCTACCTGCGCCTGGCGCGATCCATCGGTTGGCATGGTCTTTGACAGCATCCTTCGGGTTTAAGCGATGATGTATGTCCAAGGCTTTGTGCCAGTGATACAGATAAAACTTCTGTCGCTTTATCCTCACCACCCGACTGACCCTTGACTTTTTTTTTTTCTGTCTCCTGTCCTTTTAGCTTTAACGTCTCCTAAACCGAACTTGATGGGTCTGCCCAGCACAACAGTTCCTTCCCCTGGCCTCCCCACATCTGGATTACCAAATAAACCGTCCTCAGCATCACTGAGCTCCCCGACCCCAGCACAAGCCACTATGGCCATGGCTCCTCAGCAGCCCCCCCAACCCCAGCAGCAGCCACCGCCGCAGCCGCAGGTGCAGCAGCCTCCCCCGCCGCCAGCAGCCCAGCCGCTCCCCACCCCTCAGCTCCCTCCGCAGGCGCCGCGCAAGGACAAGGACGGCGAGAAAGGGAAGGAGAAGGAAAAGGCACACAAAGGGAAAGGGGAAGCCCTGCCTGTCCCCAAGAAGGAGAAAGGAGAGGCCCCCACAGCGGCTACGGCCACCATCTCCGCCCCACTGCCCGCCATGGAGTACGCAGTGGACCCAGCTCAGCTGCAGGCCCTGCAGGCCGCCTTGACTTCAGACCCCACGGCGCTGCTCACGAGCCAGTTCCTCCCTTACTTCGTCCCGGGCTTCTCTCCGTACTACGCTCCCCAGATCCCCGGCGCCCTGCAGAGCGGGTACCTGCAGCCCATGTACGGGATGGAGGGCCTAGTCCCGTACGGGCCGGCGCTGTCGCAGGCCCTGATGGGGCTGTCCCCGGGCTCGCTGCTGCAGCAGTACCAGCAGTACCAGCAGAGCCTGCAGGAGGCCCTCCAGCAGCAGCAGCAGCGGCAGCTCCAGCAGCAGCAGCAGCAGCAGCAGCCCAAAGCAAGCCAGACCCCAGTCCCCCCGGGGGCTGCTTCCCCAGACAAAGACCCTGCCAAAGAACCCCCCAAACCACCAGAGCAGAAAAACGTCCCCCGCGAGGTGTCCCCCCTCCTGCCGAAACCCCCCCAAGAGCCAGAAGCAGAAAGCAAAAGCGCGGACCCCCTCTACGACCCCTTCATCGTTCCAAAGGTGCAGTACAAGCTGGTCTGCCGCAAGTGCCAGGCGGGCTTCGGCAACGAGGAGGCGGCGCGGAGCCACCTGCAGGCGCTCTGCTGCTTCGGCCAGCCGGTGGCGAGCCTGCACGAGCTGGTGCTCCGCGTGCCCGCGGGCAGCGGCGGCGTGGGCGGCGGCGGCGCGTACCGCTGCCTGGCGTGCGAGAGCGCGCTGTGCGGGGAGGAAGCTCTGAGTCAGCATCTCGAGTCGGCCTTGCACAAACACAGAACAATCACGAGAGCAGCACGAAACGCCAAAGAGCACCCCAGTCTATTACCTCACTCTGCCTGCTTCCCCGACCCCGGCACCGCATCTACCTCGCAGCCTGCCGCTCACTCAAACGACAGCCCTCCTCCTCCGCCGCCGCCGCCCCCGCCCCCCGCGCCCGCCTCCACTTCCGCTTCCGCCTCAGCCCGGAAGTCGTGGCCGCCCGCCGGCCCGCGGGCCTCGGCCGCCGCCGCCGCGAAGCCTGCGTCTCTTCCTCCTCCTCCTCTCTCCTCATCTTCAACGGTTACCTCAAGTTCATGCAGCAGCAGCAGCACCTCAGGGGTTCCGCCCTCCATGCCAACAGACGACTACTCGGAGGAGTCCGACACGGATCTCAGCCCAAAGTCCGAAGGACCGGCGAGCCCGGCGGAGGGTCCCCGAGACCCCGGCGGCCCCCAGGACGGTGGTCTGACCGGTGTAGGAACGGACACCTTCCGATTGTAAGCTTTGAAGATGAACGATACAAAAAAAAAAACAAAAAGAATTTAAAAAATTAATAACAAACCAATTTCAAAAAAAATAGACTAACTGCAATTCCAAAGCTTCTAACCAAAAAAAACAAAAAAACAAAAAAAAAACCACACAAAAAAAAAGGAAAAAAAAGCGTGGGTTGTTTTCCCATATACCTATCTATGCCGGTGATTTTCCATTCTTGTCTTTTTGTTTTTCTTTTCATCTTAGAGAGAGAGAGAGAGAGATTCCCCCACCCCCGTTGGTTGTGTCCTTGGGAAGGTACTGTCGGAGGTCTGGGAGGCGGAGGTCCGCGGGAGCTGACACCCCTTGTATATTTGCCCTTTTCAATAAACACCCACCTCGAGAGCACAGGAGCCCGGCACGCACTCTATGGGAAAGCACTCCACCTGGTTACGGTTTCAAAGTTCTTGCTGTCTTAGCATTCAGATACCAATGGCTTGCTAAAAGAAAAAAAAAAAAGAAAGAAATGTAATGTCTTTTTATTCTCAGGTCAATCGCTCACACTTTGTTCTGTTTTCAAAATCATTGTTTCATATATATATATATTTTTCAGTTTTCTTTTTGTTCCAGAAAAACTTTGTTTTGTTTTATTTTGTTAAGCTAAAAAATGGGCAAAAAAAAAAGTATTCAAGAAAAAACAATGTGAACTGCTTTAGCTTTCTGGGGCTTTTTTTTTTTTTTTTTTTTAAAGAATAGCTTTTCTGCTGAAGCCAATTTCAAGGGGAAAAGTTAAGCACTCCCACTTTCAGAAAAAAAAAACCCACACACAAAGAGTGTTGAGGACTTGTAGCTTAAAAAAAATAAGTTTTAAAAACTGACTTTCTGTATTTATGATAGATATGACCATTTTTGGTGTTGAGTAGATTGTTGCATTGGAAGTGAACTGAAGCAGTATGGTAGACTTAAAAGAAGAAACCTTTTGTGTGCATTTAGCTTTTTGTATGGTCCAGCTGGCAGCTCCTCATTTGATGTTGTCTTGTTCATTCCTAGCAGATAGGTTGCAATCCGTTGACTCACCGAAGCTTTTCTCCCCTTGGTCCCTCAATTCCACTTTCTCTTTCCTCCTCCCAACTCCCAGCCTGAAATCTCCCTCTTAAGGTAACTGCAGAGTTACTTTACGAAACTAAAGAAAGGATTTCAAAGAGTTCTAAGGGTCATTAGGATCCTCACAGATTATTTTTGGTTGGGGAGTTGAAACTTTTTAAAGGCATATAATTCTAGTTACCTATTTCTGGTAGCCTTGTGCATTTAATTGTTTATTTATCCTTCCTTTGTTTTTGTTTTGTTTTTCTTTTCTTCGTATCTCCTTTTCCTCCTTGTTGGGTGAATGCATCAAGTATTCTTTTCCTGAACTAAAACATTCGTTTCAGTTTCTGTAATTGGGGCTGTGTGCTTCCCCCCCCCCAAAAAAAAAAGTTTTTGGCTAGAGATTTGGCTTTTATTTTTGTGTTCGTGTTTTACCTTTCCTCTCTCAGAAAAAGAAATTTCATGCTTTAAATGAAATCCAAAGACATACCCTTTCACTGCTGATGCAGAAAAAAAGGGAAAGGGTTCTTGTTACTTGAGAATTTGTTTCTGATTTTAAACAAATAAGATTTAGTTTAATAAAAGAAAGAATAAAACAAAAGCTTCCCAGGTTATGTGCTGTTTCTGTGAGCAGAGAGGCAGCTCTTAATGACATTTCCATATACCAAAAGACACATTTTTTTTTAAACTTCAAAGTTTTGTCCTTGAGTTAGGTAGTCTGAATCTAGAGGGCAGCCAACGAGGAAGCAGATAGCAATGTACTGAAAGCAAGAAGGAGACCTGGATTGTGTTATTATCCATATTCCTGTAACACACACCCTTTTTCATCTTTAAATAAAGAAAAAAGAAACAGTCTGAACTTTGCAAGGAAAACTTTGTGCTGCTAAAACATAGGTTTTGGAGACAAATAGATGCTTTGCTGTTTCATTTTCATAGCCAAACATCAACAGACACAATCTCCCTTGCCCCAAAAGTGTGAAGCCCGTCTCCCCTCCATTCTCTTCCTTATGTTTCAAAAGGGAACTTTGAAGACTGTGAACACAGGTTCCATTGGCCACCTTTTGGGCTTCTCTCCCCAGTGCTGAAGCCTCTCATCGACTTTGCAAAAGACTGGAGCATTCCATGATCTGAAAATGCATTTTTTCTTTTCTCTTTTTATTTCTTTTTTTTAGCCGGGACTATTTTCATTAATTTGTTTTTAGTTAAAGAATAGAGATCCTGAACTGTTGTACATATTTCTAACTAGGCTGATGCACAGTGCAAATTCCTTTTTAATTTTTTTAGTAGAAATACTAAAGAATACCATCTAACTATTCATATCCGTATCCAGTTGTAGCATAAGGTGTCAAAAACAAGTACACAAAACTTTGCTGTTTTAAATAGCTATTTCCTTTTAACAAGAATTCTTGTATTTCTCCCTGTGTTTGAGATGAACATTTTTAAATTTTAAAGTTGTACAGTTTTTGTTTTCCATTATTTTATCTTGTTTGTAACTCTATGAAATATATATATATTTTTTTGCCATTTAACTGTTGTATGTTACTCTGTGTCTGTACCATATAGAAAAAAATGTCTTTGTTTTTGGTTCTCTATGTGATACTAATTAACAATTTAACACTAGCTTTACCTGTCAAATTCTGCTAGGTCTTCTCTGAAAACTGTTTTTAAAAATGATATTGCTTGGTAATAGTGCAATTTCTATCCCTTTCCCTCCCCCCCCCTTCAACTTCAAATTCCTTTGTAATTTTGCTACCCCCAACCCCTCCAGTGGTTTTGGTTGTTTTGCTTTGTTTGTTTGTTTGTTTTGTTTTGTTTTGTTTGGAGCTACTATCATCCTCCCTCTGTGAGACAGAGTGACTGTCAGTGTTTTTCTGTGCCATGCCTTGACCTGTGGGTGTGTTTGGCAAAAAGGTGGTTGGGTAGATTGGCTAAGCATGCCTCCACCGGCCAGTATTCCTCAAGGGGGTTTTGTAATAGTTTCAACCAGGAGTGGGTTGCTCACTGAAAGCTTTCCTCGACAACTCTACCACCCACATACAGACAGGTTCATTCAAAAGAATTCTCAGCACTAGCCCAGAAGTAGCAAAGCAGTAAGGGATTGTGAAAATTAGGAAGACGAGCCTGGCGCACATGCGTGGGCTGGCGTCCACAGTGGCCATGACCTGTGTGAATTCACCACAGCGCTCAGCTGTTGAGATGAACCTCACTGGAGGAAATGACTCCTGTCCAGGAAGTAGCTGAGCACTTTTCAGATTAGCTCTTAAATCTCATTGGCACTTGTTTTTTGGTTGTTGGTGGATTTTTTTTTTCTCCTTCAATTCCTCCATGGTTGTGGGTTGGTGCTAAACACTGTTTTGTCCCAGCATCAATCTGCCTCTCAAAATTAGAGTTATTTAATCTGTCCTTTCTTCATACCTCCCAAAAGAAACAGAAAAACATGCACTCACACGCATCTACACACACAGCAGTTTAATGCATCTAGGAAGTATTTTTTTTTCAATTAAAAGATATTTAGAAGTATGAATGTGGCCAAAGTTTTACACGATTGAAAACAGTAAAACAGGCGGCATGTGCTTAAACCTGAGTTTATCAGGCAGGGCAGGAAGTTGCAGGAGAGAGGCAGTGACCCAAGCCAGTGCACTTGATGTTCATGGACATAGATTTTTTTTAAAAAATAATAAATTAAAACATTTTAAATACAAGCATAAAACAGAGTTGGTTGGTTGTTGGCGCTGAATACTGCCCACTGTGAAACAAAGCTTTGACTAGGTTTTTTTGTTGTTTTGTTTACTTTCTTAAGGCGGGAGGGGGGCAAGTTTGGGTAGGAAAGAAAGCATAAATGAACGTGACCCTGAGGTGAAGAGGTATATGAACAGCCTTTGCAATGTACAAAAACAAAAAACAAAAAAAAAAAAACAAAAAAAAGACAAAAACAAAAAACAAAAAAAAATAGAGCAAGTGAAACCAAAAATGATGTTCTTGGTGTTTTTCTATAATGTAGTCTTGTTAGCTTTTTTGTTACTGTAATAATGCTGATCTCGAACTGTACCAAAATACATGGAGACTAACAAACAGAACCACATGGAACTTTCAAACTGAAAAAGAAATTTGTCACAAAAAAACTTTGTTGTCATAGTTAAGTTGATTGTAGATGGTAATTGAATATACTCCTTTGAAAATATTTCATCAAGTATGTTTCCTGCTCATTGTGATACATTAAAAAATATGAGCAAAAGTTCTTGTCTCTTACCACATTTTGTGTGTGTGCATGTGTGTACACATGACAGGCATGTTGTAGCTGGGGGGTGTAAATTTGAACAGTGTCTTAAGGTTGTGTGTGCAGGGAATACTTATGCCACACAAATGAAAGTGCAAGAAAGTTTGGGTTATGGTGCTGACTAGCTTATAAATTCTTGTTCCCAAGAGTACCAATAGTAACTTGAGTTTTAATTCAAATGTTCATATGAATATTGTATTGAGAGAAGCCAAATGAAGTTTTGCTGATGGCTAGGAGAGGCAGGTTCAACTTCTGAAATGGGAATTAAATCCAGTGTTAATAGCAGAAGGGAAAGAAGAGTAAGTTGGACTGCTAGTGGATGATATTTACCTGTCCCTGCAAAGGGCTTTTCTAAGCTTTCATGAGGTAGATTTGAGATAGGAATTCATGAGAACCAGTAGGGTTGGTAATTCTTGAAAGAAAAAGACTGAGAAACTATTGAGTCTTACCAAACACCTTCCCTTCTACTTGAAATTCATTAATAAGGAGTACATCCATGATTGGGCCCAAAGGCCATTCATTCATCTGTAATTTATAGCCACAGCTAATAAATAATCTAGAGACCTCTAGCAGCTGACCTTGGACTGGCATTGCAGGCTGGCTACCTCCTTGCAAAGTTTACAGCATTCCTTCCTTGCTCAGCAGGGATCTTTTCTTTCTTGAGAGTTGAGCTATGAAACCCTCTTCAGTTGGCTCAAACTGCCACTGTCAAGCAGGTCTTTTTTCTTGGTTCCTGCAGCAGACACTCAAGCAGCAGCAGAGACCCTATTAACTAGAAATGTCACACAAGTCTTTAATTGGCTCTGCATTGCTGGAGCTTAGAGAGGAAAGCTAGTGCTTGAACCTCTGTCCTAACAAGTGCTGTTGCTGTCCCTAACGAAACCCAGATCTTTCCCCTGGCATGGGACCTTTTGAGTGTTTCCGAAGAAGCAGGTGGCTTCTGTCTCAGTATGTGTTCTTGGTACACAGTTGTGTCTGTCACTGGTCTCTCTTCCCACCCCATGCAAAGGTATAGTATGATCAGAACTGTTCAGAACTAAAGCCACATGTGCCATTCCAACTGGAATTGCTTGAGGACCTAACAGGATCACAGAGTCATTTTAAGTGGACTCTTTTGCGGAGAGACTACAAATTCTACTGATAAAATTTTACCCAAATAGACAAAACCTCATGATGGTTCAGCCTTTACATCACAGAATCTCTTTATTATACTGAGAGAGTTGAATACAACACCTGGATCACGTCCTACCATCACCCCCCTCCTCTTCCAATCTGGCTTCAATATCACACTCATGCGGATATTAACCTCCTTGGAATTAATAGGCTTTCCCCCTTGGAAAATGTGAAATGGCAACGTCTTAAAATGGCTGATATGTGTTAGGTAGCTGTTTCTAATTTTGCTTTAAAGAAATGTCTGTGGTATCTAGCCCCTGTTATAGACTAATGACCTTCCAAACCTCACTTTAACAAGTTTAGACTTTAAGTTACAAGAGCACAAGCAGTTTAAGAGTCAAGTTGAAGGATGAGAAGTTTGCACCTGCTGCTCTGCAGCCTTAATTATAGCTGGACAGATGTGCTCACTCAGCCTCCACGTTACCGCCGGGGATGGACCAGGCAAGGTGCTGGCAAAACTTGCAGAGAAATTAGTGCTTTCAGGACCATTAAAGTAGAGGCCGGATTTCATTATTCTTTACTTCACATTGAAGGTAGGTAGTTCCCTCTTTTTGTTTTTAAACTAGAGACATGTTTCTTAAGATGTCTTAGCCAGTTAGTTTGGTTTCCTCTAAATCTATCTTCCCGAGGGTTTAAATTATAGGCAACAAAAAAATTTGGACTTAATCCTTTATGACTTTTTCCCATCCTATGTGGAAGAAATAGACAAAGAGGTTTATGTAATCTAACTCTAGTCCTTATTAATATGAGAATGAAGGCTTTCAGGTGAACCTTCTTACTGGTGGGCCAAGATTCCTCAGCCTGGGAAATGAGTGCTGAGATGCAACTAGTGAGAAAGAACAGTGATAGCAGCCATTCTTTGTGTCTGCAGTGCTCAGAATGTTCTAGTGTCATTCTTCTCAACTTCCTCCTCTCACTGATCTGTGCTCCCTTCTCTCTGCTGCTCTTTTTACTCCCTCTGCATCTCCTTCTTTGTATGACATTTGCAAAAACTATTTTTAAAAATACATATATATGTGCTTTTTTTTCAGTGCTGGGGATGAAACCCAGAGCCTCATGCATGCTAGGCAAGGGCTCGACCATTGGGCTACATCCCCAGACCCAAATTACATAATTCTTAGCTTGTTCCTAAAATGAGCTGTAAGATAGGCATAGTGGGTGACATTTGTTCCAGCATTCAGGATATAGGCGAGGAGTGAGGAGCAAAAGCACTCGCCATGCATCTAGCCTTTGGTGTGCTTCTCTCCCTCCCCCATCACCTAAATTCCTGAGAGTGGGTGAGGACATGAGCTGAAGTCAGACCATTGGGTCAAATTCTGGGTCCACCACAGTGACCTTGAGTTGTTGATCCTTACTGTAAAATGACAATAAAAGCACCTGCTTCACAGTGTAGTGACACCATTGACTGGTACTATCAACTAAACACTGCTGCATCAATCGCCAATATTATTAATCGTATTATCCCTCCACTTCTATGAGCCCCTTGGGACTGTAGTTTTCTAACTCTTGCTTTGATTCCCAGGGCATTTGGGAACAGCAGGTCTATAATTAAGTCTCATCAAGGGTCTAGCACGCCTAATACTGGTACTTCCCTCTCTGTACCTGTCAGAGGGCACAGAGATCATCTAGCAGGATTCATGAGTTGCACAGAAGTTTGGCAGCATTTGGACTTCACGATTTCATTGACTAACCTCTAGTGATGAATTTGGTCATGTTGTTGGGATGAACCTCTAAGTCAGGCACAGTTTATGGGAGGATAAAGGGATTTATTGAAGTTTACAGATCCAGGGGAAGTTCCATAATGCTGAAAGAGGCTGATGCCCTTTCACAGGTCCAAGCAGAGAGAGAAACTCATCAGCAGCACCACACACACAAGCAAACTGTGTGAACTCCACAGAGCTCAGACTGTTTTTCTATACCTTGAGCTGGAATTTTAGATCTTCCCCTAGTGAGATATTAGGGCTGGACCTTAGTATCTGCCCAAGGTGACATCTCCTTTAAGTTACAAACTTTCACAAAAGTCCTGAATCTATTGGGGGACATTCATTCAAACTGCCATAGTGGCTTATGGTTTGCTTTTGTCAGAGCAGACATCTGCTTCATTGTGTCCTTATGGGTTGAGCAGCTTAAATGTAGAGGGTTACAGAGTACAGGAAAAGGAATAGTTGTGACAATTTGCCCACCTTTGTGAGGTGACTTTGATGCACAAGTTGTACCTGATCTCGTTTGGTGAACAAGTTCAGAGCTGTAGAATCTGAAATGAGGCTGAGAGTGAATAGGAGGAACAAGACTGAAAGGCATATATATGTTACGGAATATGAAGAAGATCTCTCAACCTCCAAATAGGAAGAAATTTTAAACAGACTATTATCCTAGTCAGCTGCAAAGTAAACATGCAGATGACACCAGGGAAAGGGAGTAAAATGAGCACAGAGAAAAGGCGTATGGAGACTGTTTCAAGGAGAGCTTTGCATGTAAGATCTCATCAATGGTATAGACTGTAGGAGCTTGCAGTTGTATCTGTAGCCATAGATAATGTGTCTATGTTGAACAGAAATGATGTAGTTGGCAATAAAGTTGCTCATATTGGTGTCTGAGGGCTAGTAAAGCTGTGGAGCATGATTGGTGGGTGATTTTCCCTTTTCTCTGAGGACAAAAAAAAAATCCATAAATGTAGCTTTGTCATACTGCCTGTAGAGCTGGTGCCATTGCACAGCATCTTTCATGAGTATAAGTCTGAGACAGAATGGTTAGGAAAGCGTGATTCACATTCTGTTCATTGTTTTCTTTCAGAACCTAAAACCCACTGCTCCACTAAGCCTTGCATTATTTCCAATAACGGATTTGATGGATATTATCACTATGGTTATGCATTTTTCACTTGCTCTTAAAGTTTTTTCTTTTATCACTAATTTCATCACATCTTAATTTTATCATGATATGGTACTTTTATTCATATTTATTGAATTTTTTAATTTTATGGATCTATAGGATATGACTTTATCAATAAACTGCAATTTTCAGCTATTATTTCTTCAAAAACACCTACCCCATTCTTTCACTCCCCTCCCCCAGTAGGTACTGTAATTACTTTAGGTACTGGGGTTGTCCATTTGTTTGCTAGTTTTATTTTTTGTTTTCTTTTTTTAAAATATTGTTATTTATATATTTGCAATGAGAGAGAGGAAATGGGTTGCCCGAGCCTCTTGCCACTATAAACAGATTCCAGAGGCATGCACCATTTTGTGCATCTGGCCTTACATGAATACTGAGGAATCAAACTCAGGCTGTCAGGCTTTGATAGCAAATGCCTTTAACCACTGAGATATCTCTCCAGCAATGTTCTCTTCTTTTTTTCTTTTTTATGTTTTGTTTTTTTGGAGTAGAATCTCACTCTAGCCCAGGCTGACCTGGAATTCACTATGTAGTCTCACAGTGACCTTGAACTCATGGTGTTCCTCCTACCTCTGCCTCTCAAGTGCAGAGATTAAAGGTGTGCACCACCACACCTGGCTTTCTGTTTTCTTTTTTACTCTTTCTCTGTTATTTTTAATAACTTACAACTGTGTTTTCAAGTTTAACTATCTTTTCTTCTAGTCTGCAATGAATCCTATGCAATAGATATTTTTCATATCAAATACTAAATTTTTTATCTGTGGAAGCTTAATTTGGGTCTTTTAAAAATATCTTTCATGTCTCTGTTCAACCTTTGAACATGAACATACAGAAAGCAGTTATAAGAACTTTCACTGTTGTACTCTGCTAGTTTTTCCTGTGTAAATTCTAGTTTGAGTGAGTATTCTTTATTACAGGATTCGTCTTCCTGTCTCTTTGCACGACTCGTAAGCTTTAGTCGGATGCCCCATATTGTGGTTTTTATCTTGTTGGGTATTAGGTATTTTCGTATTTCTAGAAATGTTCTTAAGCTTCTTTATGGGATAGACTAAAGATCTTTCTGAGGTTTTCTGGGCAGGACCAGTGTACTATCTGGTTTAGTTCTCCACTTCTGAGGGATGATTCTTCTGAGAACTCTACTGAGATTGCCTAAAAACTATTCCTACCTTGTGTGCATATCCACTACTATAAACTCTTATCCTTTTGGCAAGTTCTTTCCAGGGTCTCAAATAATTTCCTTACATGAACACACTTGCCAATAATTTCCTGAGAACCTATGGGAGCTCCTATGAACATTCTCAAGAACTTCCTTACTCCTCTAGTACTCATTCATGTCCCATAAATTCAGATTTTTCTCCTCAACTGAGGGGACTAGTGGGCTTCATTTCTGTGTCTCACCCAGTGTGGTGGCCTGACAACTCTCAAGGCAGTAAAATGTGAAAACCACAAGGGTCATTTTGTTTCTCATTTTTCAAGGATCATATAGGAAATATAAGGAAAACCTTGTATTTTTCCTGTGTTTTTTAGTTGTTTAAGCTGGGGAGGTGCTTCTGGTCTTTATTATTTATTTCAGTTGGAAGCAGAAGTTTTATATACATATATGTGTGTGTGTGTGTTATATGTGTGTGTATTAAGAATCCTGCATACCTTTCAAAGTGCTGCCAACTCTTATGAAGGTTTCAATTAACACAGGCACTTGACTTCCCAGTAGACTTCTTTGGACATGATATGGTGTTAATTGACATTGCAACGAATTCATCTCTGTGCTTGCAGTGATCAAAGGCAGAGTAGGTAAATGAATAAATTACTCCAGTCACCTTTATACCTTGCCACAATGCCACACAGAATGGAAAAGCATTCTTAGGTTTTGAAGTTATAAGCCAACCTGTGGAAGGCTGCAAAATACACTATTTTAGCTCCTCTGCCTTAACTACAAGGGTTTTCCACCACATTCATAAAGCGATTCAAGCCTTTTGATTTAAATTTCAATGTCTTCCTTTACATAGGTGATTTTTTTTTAAGGCTAAGATAACTTAAAGAAATTCATTGATTTGAAAGTGTGGCCCTCACTCTGAGACGATTTATTGCATTGAATAATAAAGAAAAGTGATTTTAAAAAAATGGGCCCTAACAGACACTTGTCCTCTTTTGATTGTATTTTTATTTTGGTAAAACATAGTTCTTACTTACATTGAGTAAGAAGAGGGGATAGATGAGTTTGAGAAGAGGAACACTCTAACATGGTGAACAAGTACTAATGAGAGGTAAAATTTTTTAAAAATGAAGAACAGACCATGATTTTTTACTATATAGACCATATTTTTAAACACTTCATGCAATCAGCATGTAGCCAGAAAGATCACTAGAGCCATGAAATTAAAGAAGTTATTCCAACTCATCCTTCTTCCTAAAAATTCAAGTAAACTAATTTCATGAGAAAATGATCATCATGAAAGGATTGTGATCAGATTTCATCGAAGATTATTATTTTGTAATAAGATAAAGAGCAAAATACTCTTCCAACAGACAATGGAAAAATAATGTGCTTATAAAGTAAATGTTCAGAGCCTCATATTCCAAAACAAAGCTCTTTTTTTCTGCATCCTTCATGCTTCCAAAACCAATACCAGGTAGACAATGGTGCCATGTCTTTCAGCCAGGTGGGGATAAAGCATGAAGCTCCTTCAAGCTTTTTCCTTTTAAAAGAATTTGCATTCCCACTAGTCCCAGCCTTCAATGGGTTTGGTCTTAGCCTCAGAACATCTTTCCAACTGTCCCAATGTAGAGCAACTGGCCCATTTTCAATAGTGGTAATCTAATAATTGCAGCTGAAGTGGCTGCGTTCTCTGAGCCTGGGACCTGAAATTTGTTCACATCTCTTCCTATGACAAACTTTATATTTTTTATATCCTTCTGCTCTGTATTTTCCTCCATCAAACACACCAATCCATTGCTTTTAAATTCAACTTTCCTCAAGTTCTCTGGACACAGGCAAAATGCAGTCAGCCTCTTTTCCAGAACATCATATGAACTGCCTCCAGCCCATTCCCAGAAAAGTCATTTTCCCCTCTGAAGCTGAGCTTCTACAGTCCACACTTCTCTCTGTATTTAGGGGCTTTCAAACTCTCACCAGAATGACCCATCAAGTTATACTTATAGCATTGTAAAGTTTCTATAGTCCAAAGTTTCAGATTATTTCCATATGCCTTCCAACAATCTGTTCTAGAAGGCTAAATCCCATGGTAAGGTTTATCACATCAACAGCCCCGTTTCTTAGTACCAACTTCCTCCAGCAGTTATCTTCTCATTGCTAAGACAAACATCCAACCAAAAGCAGTTTACGGAAGGAAAGAGTTCATTTCTGGCTTACAATTTTGAAAGGACAGGAGCAGCAAGTTAGATATCACATCATTACATCAGCAAGAGTGAGCTGACTGTGGCAAGCAGGGCTGGGTTATGAAACCTCCAATTAAATATAGCTGACACATTAGTGAATTAGAAACAAATCAGTTTACCAAAATGAAGACTGGAAAGAGAAAATACATATGGAAGTAAAATATAAAATATATAATGAGAAGATCCAATATATATTTAGATAGCATTCAGTAAGAAGAAGAGAAAGAGATTGGTGATGAGGATATATTGGAAAAGATAATAGTTAAGGGTCTGGAAGATTGACTCAGCAGGTAAAAGTTCTTGCTTTGTAAGCTTGAGAGCCTGACTTCAATCCCCACCACCCACATAAAATGTCAGGTATACATGTCACAACACAGCACCCACCCCCTTTGTTTGCCCCTACCTTGCCTCCTGTGTGCAGTGCATGTGAGTTCACACCCTCCAATTTTGTGCATTCTTTCCCCGAACTACTACTTTACAAGTCCCAGCTTGCTATACAAAATACACCCAGATGGTAAAGTCCCAATGCAAAACAAGTAGTGTTAATATCCAAAGTAGTATATCTCCACAAAGAATGGGCATTCCAGCAATAAAAGCCTCCCATGAGAGTCACTTAGAGGAAATTCCAGACAAAGAATTCAAAAACATGATTATGACAGATATGTACAGAGAAATTAAAAGACATGAATAAATGCCTTAATGAAATCCAAGAGAACACAAAACTGAAAGAACTCAGTAGGCACATGAATCACTTCTTGATCTTTTGGCTAAGATCAAGTATATTATCCATTTTCATCAGTTTAAGAGACTCCTTAATGAGTTCAAAGATAACATGAACAGCTAAATAACATGAGGAAGTCAAACCATGATATGAAAATAGAATTCATGGAAGAGATAGAAGAAGTGCAAGAAGCAAAAAGAACACCCAACAAAACAAAGAAACTCCCCACAACATATTATAGTTAAAACAATAAATATACAGAACAAAGAAAGGTTACCACAGGAAAGCAGAGCAAGTCATACACAAAAATGGGCCCACCAGAATAACACCCAACTTTTTAGTGGAACTCTAAAAGCAAAAAGGCTGGGAATAATATATTTCAAGTATTTAAAAACCATATCTGCCAACTCAAACTACTATATCCAATGAAATTATTATGTCTCCTAATAGACAAAAAATTTTTTTTTCATGATAAAAGCAGGATAGAGGAAAACAGGCATGATGACACACGCCTTTAATCCCAACACTTGGAGGCAGAAGTGGGAGGATCATCATAAGTATGAGGCCAGCCTGAGACTACAGAGTGAATTCCAGGTCAGTTTGGGTTAGGTGAGACCCTACCTCGAACCACCACCCCCCCCAGAAAAAAAGCAGTCTATAGGAATTTATGAACACTAAGTCAACTTTACAGTGAATACTGGAAAGAATACTTCAGAGAAGATTAGAAACATACAAGGGATTAGAGAAAAAAAAATCAATGCTAGCTTGATCAGTTGTTAAACAAATGAATACCAAGAAAAAAAAAAACAAAAATAATCTACAGGAAGAGGAATTAGCTCACACCTTTCAATAACAACTCTGAACATTAATGATCTTAACCCCCCTAATGAAAAGGCACAGAATAAGAGTGAGGATCAGAACATGGGATGCATCTTTTTTTGGCTTCAAGAAACTCACCTCATTAGCAAAGGCAGACACTATCTTAGGGGAAAAGGATGGATAAAGATATTCCCAGAAAATAGAACCATGAAAAAAAGCATGTGCTGCTGTTCCAATATCTGACAAAATAGACTTCAAAACTAGTCAGAAAAGATAAAGAAGGAGATATATTGATCAAGGGGACAATTCACCACAAGGATATTACAATTCTAAATATATGTGGACCAAAGCACCCAATCTCATAAAACAAATGCTACTAGACATGAAGTCATAGATTAACCCAAACATAGTTATAGAAGGTGACTTTAACACATCACTCTTGAATATACATATCATCTAGACATAAAATAAACTGAGAAATCTTAGTGCTAAATGATATAGAATAAACAGACCTACCAGATGTGTACAAAATATTCTTCCCTCAGACTATAGAATATACATTCTTCCCAGAAATTTTCTGGGACTTATTCCAAAAGAGACCACATATTAGGATACAAAGCAGGTCTCAACAAATTTAGGGCAATTGAAATTTAGGGCCTTGTGTTTTACCATACCTCAATATAAAAAAGCTAGAAATTAACAAGAAAAACTACAGAAAATATACAAACTCTTGGAGATTAAACAATATACTATTGAATGGTAAATGGGTACTGAAGAAATCAAGAAATTAAATTTTTTTCTTGAGATGAATGAAAAGAGTACAACATACCAAAACCTGTGGGGTACAATAAAGGCAGGTCTAAGAGGCAAGTTTATAGCCATAAATGCTAATAATCAGAAAGATCGCACATAATGATGCACCTGAAGGCCTTGGAAAAATTGAATAAACCAACCCCCAAAACAGTAGATGGGAGAAAATAATTCATATCAGAGCAGTGTATGTCCAAATGCAGAAAGGCTAAGAGGAATCGTAGTACTTTTGAAAAGAAACCTGGTATAATGCCATTTTCTGCCTGATGATAAGACTTGGTACAGAGGTGTGATAAAATAATGTGACTAGATACATATAGGGACATTCAGTCATATTAACCTCAGGTCAGACCCACTCATAAATGAATAATTTATGGCAAAAGATGCAATCCAGAGAAGGGGGAATGGCCCTTTCAATGAAATATATTACAGATATTGAGTATCTAT
The DNA here is from genome assembly GCA_004024765.1 of Zapus hudsonius. Classification (NCBI taxonomy): domain Eukaryota; kingdom Metazoa; phylum Chordata; class Mammalia; order Rodentia; family Dipodidae; genus Zapus; species Zapus hudsonius. The sequence goes on along the minus strand of PVHP010018018.1, from coordinate 132 downwards.
GTGTAAATAGATATTTTAAAAGGACACCTATATAGCATCAGTTTCAGGTGGTCTATAGGTCAAAAATTTAGCAAAGTAATAAACATTTTAGAAGATAATAGAGAAAACCTTTTTTATTTTCTTGAGGTAAGA
>PVHP010018017.1:0-33660 GCA_004024765.1 Zapus hudsonius | reverse complement strand
ACTTTTTCTGTTTTGGTGGGTTTTTTCTTTTCTATTAGCATACTAAGAATTGGGCTTCATTATGGCTTTTGCACACATAACTTTTTGTTGATCCTCCTCCCAAACTCTGTCCCCATCCCTAGGAGCCTGTTCTACTTTTTTAAAAAATATATTTTATTTATTCATTTTCAAGCAGAGAGATGCAGAGAGAGAGAGAGAGAGAGAGAGAGAGAGAGAGAGAGAGAGAGAGCGAGCGAGCACACCAGGGCCACCACCTTGTGGGTCTGGCACGAAATTGCCTTTATGGATAAATGCTGCGTAGGGGAGGTGTGATTCCCTAAGTTATTTTGTTTTTCTCCTATAAGCCTCTAGGGGAGTGATTGTTTTGTTTGGTTTTTTAACTTGTAGCTCTCTTTTGTAAAATTATTTTTGTTGCTTTTTTTATTGTCCATAATGAGTCACATTATTTAGTGGGCAAATAATGAGTTGTTATCCCCAATTCCCCGATGTCCCCCCTCCCCATCCCCAATCAGCTGGATATCCTCTTCCGTGGGTCGTCTGGATCAGTCCTTGTGGCAGGGGACCCTGGATAGCCTAGTACTCAGCCTGGGTCTCCTGGCCTAAGTGTGTTGTTACTGAGGGGTGCCATGCCTCTGGATAGTCTCCCCCACCAGGGCTCTCACAATCTTTCCGCCCCCTCTTCCGCACAGTTCCCTGAGTCGTGGTGGATGAGTATTAAGGCTGCTTTAATGTTGTGATCTTAGGGGGCTTTGTGTCAAAAATTGTTGGTTTCTGTCTTACTGGTTTATCCTTTGTTGATTGAATGGCTGTGGCTGTGGGTCCCTTGTTCATCCCATCATTCTCTGTGGGATTCCATATGGATCCTTCACGATATGACTGTGGTGGTTCCTCTCTTGCCAGGATCTCAGCTATCGGCCTACAGTCAGTTGGTAGGGTTAGATGGGCCACAGCTCTCTCACTGTGTCCTGAAAAATACAAACACAATCTCCTTCGGAGAGTGAGATCTTGTTATAGTGCAGCACTTTTCAAAGGTGGAACTTTCTACTTGAGATGGAGGAATCTTTTCTTCTTCTTTAAATCCTCATTTGGGTGTACAAATAGCTATCCTGCAGTTTCTCATTCTAACCTTTCTAAAGCAAATTCACACAGGGACATGGGTGGGAAATGATACAGTTTAGAAAGAGAAGAAATAATCAGCATCAAAACCAACTTTGTAGTATAGCAGAATGAATTTTTGCATTTGATTTTTTCAGGATTTAATTTCTAGTAGAATCTCTAGTTTAGCTTTAGTGTGTCTTTCCAGAACAGCTTTCTGATATGTGACTATTGATTATATATTCAGTGAAGCACCTCCTAGGAAGGATCAGAAAATTAAGATATTGGTCTGCCGGTGTTAGAAGTAATGACAGAATCTATTTCCTCTGATTAAAACTCATTTCTCAGAAGTCATTTACTTTGTAGTCAGTAAAATTAAAGAATCAAAGTCTAGAATGAATTATATATTATATATGTGAGTTATAGTATAATTTATTATTTAAGGGATTTTGCTATTTGCAGTAATTTTACCAGTGTATAAGCATTAGTATCTTGCTTTAGGTTTTTGATGGCTGGTGGTCTTCTGGATATGAAATCCAGAATATGTTCATACTTTCTCTATAAGATTATTTATTCAGTAGAAACTTTGTATGGATACATCATGTGTTGGTACCATCATTTCCCTCCTCCCTGCCCCCATTCCACTGAGGACCTTCTGTACTGGGATTGCTGTTATTCACCATGGAGTTGTGGGTTATGAGTTGTGAGAACAGCAGTCATTGTGTGTGTGGGGGGGCAATGCCTCTGGATATCCCCTCCCACCCTGGGGCTCTTACAATTCTTTCCACCCTCTCTTCTGCAAAATTTCCTGAGCCTTGGTGGGTGTGTTTCAAGGCTACATTTTTATGCTGGTCTTATTCTCATGAGGTACATGTACCTGTTTGTGTGTGAGTGGGTTCAGTTGTGTGTACAGGAATATGTGTAGGGATGGGGGAAAGGTTGTATTAGTCAACTTTTTTGCTGGGCCAAAATACTTGATAAAAATTAGCCTATGGGGCTGGAGAGATAGCTCAGTGATTAAGGCACTTGCCTGCAGAGCCTAAGGACCTGAGTTTGATTCCCATTGGCCATGTAAAGTCAGATGCTGTCATGGTTTGATACAGGTGTCCCCCACAAACAATTGAATGTGTTCTGATAGATAGATCCTCAGCTGATGGCAGTTTGGGTTTTACAACCTCGATGAAGCTGTGTTGTCAGGGGCGGGCTAATGGGGTTATAAGCCAGCTTCCCCTTGCCAGAGTTTGGCACACCTTCCTGCCGCTGTTTGCAGTGCTGTGGCAGAGGTGATGTCCAGCCCTCTGCTCATGCCATCGTTTTCCCTGCCAGAATGGAGTCTCCCCTCGAGTCCGTAAGCCTAATAAACCCATTCCTCCACTAGCCGCTTTTGCTTGGGTTCTCTCTGCGCAGCAACTAGAAAGCTGACTGCAACAGATGCATATGGTGTACGCATCTGGAATACCTTTGCAATGGCTGGAGGCCTGGACATGTCCATTCGCTCTCTGTCTCTCTTTGCTTGCAAATAAATAAATAAAATTTTTTTAAAATCAGTTTAAGGGAGGAAGGGTTTATTTCAGTTTACAATACCAGGTTATAGTCATCATGGTGGGGAGGTATGGTGACAGTTGCTGGTCAAGTTTAGTCCCGCAGTGAGGAGGCAGAGATTCATGACTGCTGCTGCTCAGCCAGTTCTCTCATTCTTACACACCCAGAGCCCCACCCATGGATGCTGTGCCCACAGTGAAGATGGATCCTCTCACCTCGATTCATCTAATCTAGAAAATCCCTCATCGACATGACCAAAGATTTGTCATGTTGTCCAGATAATAAATATCACAGGGTCTGTGTACGTTCAGTGACAACTTTGAGTGCCATTCCTCAGAAATACTGTTCACTTGTTTTTGAGACAGGGCCTCATTGTCCCTGAGCTCATTAATTAGGCTAGATTAGTTAGTCAGAGAAAAATGCACCTAAAATTTTTACCTGGGTTATTGGGATCAAACACAGGTCTGCATGCTTGCAAGGCAAGCACTTAGCTGATCGGGCTATCTCCCACTTGCTATAGCATAATTTCAAAGCATCATGTATCTGATGCAAACTTACAGAAAGCAGATGCAAGGAAGGAGAACAAGGTGAATCCAGAGTTATGGACCACACTAGATAGAATATAGGCACAGTGCCCTGGCTAGCCCAAGAAGGGGGCTGGGAACAGTGTGTTTGATGCCTGAGAAGAGGAGATCAAGGTGTGGAGGCTGGTGGGAATGAGGAAAATCTGGCAAAGCCAAGAGCTCCACAGCGGATTTGAGGCTGCTGCTATCTCAACAGTTTGTGAAATTAGTACACAACTGAAGAATTGTTTTTTAATTGAAACAGCTCCTCAAATCACACAATAGGGCAGATTGTTGATCTCACAGGTGATCTATTTTAAGATTCATATAGTTTGAGTGTCAGTTGTCAAATATCATTGAAATGGTACAGCAGAGCTGTGCTTAAATGGACCAGTTTCCAGTTTAGTCAGGACATTGTGGAACTCAGGGCCTCAGTGTGTGTCTCAGGCTGGACTCCATTAGGATGTTTTATTTTCAGTGGAAGACTACAGTTTAGTCGTTTTATCGTGTTTACACACTTCTGTCTCACAAACCCCTATTCCTTTTCCTATGTAAGAATTCCTCAACTATTCCCACCTACTGGAATTCCAGTCACCCTTGTAAAAACATAGATCTGCATCAACATTGATCCCCAGAGTGAGAACCTATGGTTAAAATCCAAATCACAGTGGGCCTACAGATTCCCTACCCCCACCTGGGTACTATTCCCAGTTCTGGCACATGACTGGAATAGACATATTTGGAAGGTGAAGTCAGCCCCACACATTGGGCCCCGCAGCTCTGAGCTATCATGGTTGAGAAGACCCAGTGGAAACATCTGAAGCTGCCCTCTATCACCCCCACCAAGATCAAAATAGAAGCTAGAAACACTTCCCTATCCTGGAGAAAGCGGCAGGGATTTGTGCCACAATTAAAGGCCTAAAAAGTCTCAAGGACACTGGTGCCTATTGTAGCTCTGCTCAATTTGCCAGCCTGTCCCACGCAGAAACCGGATGCTTCTTGGAGAAAGCATCAGACTCCCGCAGACTGAACCAATTAGTGGCAGCTGCCTAGCCAGATGTGGTCTCACTGGTAGAGCTGATTAACAAGGCTTCAGGTGCAGACTCCAGTTATTGATCTGGGGAATGCATTCACTTCATCCCAGTTAGAAAATAGGATACAAATAGTGTGTGAATCAGTCCTGGTGAGACAGGCCTGTAATCTCAGCCACTTGGGAAGCTCAGGAAGGGGGATTACAAATTGAAGGCCTGCCTGTCTGTGTTACAGAGTGAGTTTAAGACTGGCCCAAACAATTAGTGAAGCTGTCTTAAAATAAAAAATAATTAAGAGACCTGTGGATATAGTTCAGTTGTAGTACTTGTCTAGCCTGCCGAAAGCCCTGGGTTCAATCACCAGTAAAACAAACCAAGAAAAAAACAGTTTGTGCCTTTCATTTTAAGGTCAAGTTCAGAGGAGTTTGGAAGCACCACAGGGAAAAGTGAACAAACTGAAAATTGGTGACTTCTCTTGAGTCCACTAAGGGAACTGAGTTTCAAGACAAACTCCCATTCTAAATTTAAATAAATAGAGGCATCCATTCACCACTGAGAGCTCTTTATCTAGAAAGGACCTGCTGGGGAGTGTAAACTGGGAGGAACATTTAAATGAGAATTTGGTGCATTACTTAAAATTGGAAGCTTCAATACCCCATTGGTATTTGATAAGCAGTCAAGAGTGAGTGAAGACAAGATATGTTGATGGGTTTGGGAAATGGCACAGTGGTTAAGGGGGCTGACACACTGGAGTTTAGTTCCCTAGCACCCATCTGAAGCTGACACCAAAGTGTAATCACAACCTGCCTACAACCATGGGAGTCAGAGTCAGGAAAATCCAGAATTTTCCGGGGTTAGCTAGTCTGGCCTTCCTCATGGCAAAATCAAAAAGAGACCTTGTCTTAAAACCCAACAAACGGTGGAAGGAGAGGAACAAAACCCTGAAATTGTTCTCAGACACCTACCCACATGCCGTGGACATCTCCCAACCCTTAAAGACTCTTAAAGGTAGTGGTTTTCCCATAGTGTAACGAAGCATTCCAAAGTCGGGGATGATTAAGTCTCGATCCTATGCAAGCTTAGAGAAAATTGTTACCTAGAACCAGATGATGAACTTTCCTAAAGCCTCAGTGACAATTCAATAATTGGTAAATTCCAATATCAAGTTCCCAGCGCAGGCTTCAGAGCTCAGGTCTGTAATCCGGGAAAATACCGTTGAGACAAGTCTAGCCACAAACAACCCAGCTCTCCTACACCCTGGGCACTTGCATTCTAGGGGAGGGATTGGCTTCTTGTATCAGATTACATAAACACTATGTCCAGCCATCCTGTATTTTTGAAGAGTGTCTTTCAGAAAATAAAGTTCTAAAGTTTATAAGGGAGCCATTAACAGAAAGAGAGAGAGAGAGAGAGAAAGAGGAAGAAGATAGAGAAGAAGAAGGAAGAAAAGGAAGAAGAAAGGAAAAGAGAGAGAATGGCAGAGCAAGAAGTGAGGTTGAGAATCAGAGGAATTGTGAAAATACTGAAGAATAGAACAGTTTCGGAAACTACAGCCTCAATCCAAACACCCCTCATCACAGTACCTAAAGTTTTTAAGAAGGGTTTGTTTACATTTATTTCATAAATTAATAGGGCTGGGCATGGCGGTGCACACCTTAATCTCAGCACCTCAGCACTTGGGTGGCAGAGGTAGAAGGATCACCATGAGTTTGAGGCCACCTTGAGACTGCATATTGAATTCCAGGTCAGCCTGGGCTGGAGCAAAACGTTACCTCAAATAATAATAATAATAATAATAATAATAATAATAATAATAGGAAACATGTTACTCAGGTTAGTAGATAGATATATGTTTTAATTGTACATGTCTACAACTCTGTAATGGTGTGTAGAATTATTGATCTGAATCAAAGCAGCTCCATTCTGTCTTATGAAAGAGGAGCCTTCAGCTTTTCTCAGTGTGTGGACACCTGCTGTTTCCAGCAGTTTGCATGGGAATGGACGTGTGGAGTACAGGTGTGCCATAGGCTGCATTGTCTTTGCCTGCATTTCCCCTCCTTTTTAAAAAATATCTTGTTTATTCATTTTCAAGCAGATACAGAGAGAGAGAGAGAGAGAGAGAGAGAGAGAGAGAGAGAGAGAGAGAGAGCGTACCAGGGCCACCACCTTGTGGGTCTGGCTTATGTGGGTACTGGGGAATTGAACCTGGGGCCTTAGGCACTGGAGGCAAGTGCCTTAACCACTAAGCAATCTCTCCATCCCCCCCTTTTTTACAGTGGTAGCACCTGTTTGGGGTGAATGTTATTAATGGTCAACACTAACAACTGTTTAGCATGTGTGACTCTTGGAATTATTTTACCTAGGTTCTAATGTCAGTTCTACCATTGAATATCTGCAATTTTGGGGCTAGTTATGTAACCTCTCTATAAGTTAGTCTTTTTTCAACAGTAAATAGGAATCTTAGCTATTTTAAGATCTGTAATTAGAGCCAGGCGTGGTGGCAACACGCCTTTAATCCCAGCACTCAGAAGGCAGAGGTAGGAGGATTGCCGTGAGTTCAAGGCCACCCTGAGACTACATAGTGAATTCCAGGTCAGTCTGGACTAGAGCGAGACCCTACCTCGAAAAACAAAAAACAAAAAACAAAAAAAAAAAAGATTTGTAATTAGAATCAAATGAAATAATATATGGAAAATATTTACATGGCATAATTAGAGTTTAATAAATACACATTACTGCTACTTAAAAGTACATAATATATTACAGAATCATGGAATCACAGAATGTTAGGTATAGGTGAAGAATTTGATGACAATTTCTTATTATTGTCTAGAGTATGAATACATATAAAATTTGCATTTATATTTTCAGGAATCCTTGAATACATTACTTAAGCAGCTAGAAAAAGAAAAAAGGAGTCTTGAAAATCAAGTGAAAGACTGTGCACTTAAATTAGAGCAAGAATCAAAGGTTTGTTTTTACTCTATCCTAAACAATTCTTTTGAAGCTGATATTTATTTCAAGTGTTGTCTAGAAACCTGTTTATTTTCACAAAATTGTTACAAAACTTTCATACAATATTAAAAGAGAAGACATAAACTTTACCAAAGTAGTTATATTGTTAGTCCTGCCAACCCCTGCTTAGGATGCATTCATTTCTTTGTATCTTTTACACAGGCTTACCACAGCACCAACAATGAACGCCGTATATACATAGCAGAAATGTCTCAGGTAACTTATTTTACTTCCAAAGTCTAAACATCTTCCTTACTTTAAATAATGTTTTCACTTTCCTACGCTTCTTATTTATTTTTATTTTTTTGGTAGAAAACCAGATGTTAGGAATATAGAAGAAAAGTCATTAGGGTTTTTAGAACAGGGAGGGTGGTAAGGAAAATACAAAACTTTTATAAAGAGGTGAACATGAGATACAATAGTATCTGCCATAGCCACACACTGCTGGGATGAATCTCCAAACCAGGCACAGTTATGGGAGGAAAGGATTTATTGAAGCTACAGATCCAGGGGAAGTTCCATAATGGAGAAAGAAGCTGGCCCCCTTTCACAGGTCCAAGCAGAGAGAGAATCCCATCACCAACACCACACACACACAATAGCACATAAGCAAGGGGGCAGGGGACTCAGAAGAGAAGTCCTTCCTCTTTATATGGCCTTAGGGTGGGGTCTTGCAACCCTTTTCCAGACTTGTTTATTCTCAGAGTCTCTGGAATTTCTCTCCTGCATTGCCCTCCCAGAAAGGAAAGTTTGTTTCTAGTTTTCCTGAGTTTCCTTACATCTGCCCTCTACTGAGAGGCTGCTTTCCTGTGAACATCCTCAGAGACCCACCCAAGATAATTAAAAAGATCAAGTTGACAACAAACCCTAACCATCACAGTATCCCTGAGAATGTTTTACATGGTTGATTGCTTAGTCATCCTTTTAGTTTGATCTATAACAAATCTAATTCAAACATATAACCTACCTTTTTTCTGGTATCATAAAATTCCAGGTGCTCATAATTGTGCATGGTAAGGTCTGAGCTATATAGATAGAATAGTATTGCTATGTGCAAAGAGTGTGTATTTATAATTACAGGACAGGAGAGAAATCAGTAAATTATGCTGCATGTCTTGTCCAAATATTTCAATATGCCTTTCAGTATTGTTTAAAATATTGTTGGTACTGCAGAGCTTATTTTTTATATTGCCAGGGCTATTATTTATGGTTTCTGGTTTCATAGTGTAAAAGACCGTCTTTATCTCAACATTTCACAGCATTCACCATACCTGGTGCTATTGTACAACATGAATTTGCTATAAGCATTGTTTGATGCTTAACATAATCTATACTAAATAATCCATATTAGCCTTATTTTGGCATGTTTTAAGCTTAAGGGATGAGTTCAGTTTTCAGTGTGCATTATCAAAACAAAAGTATCCAAAGGGCACCTGGATATATGAATCTCTGGAAAATGTTAAAGACCAGAGCGATAGGCTGAGAAATTATTAGCGGATTATAAACTTTAAGTTATGCAAAGGAATGCCATGCGTCAGGGGAATGAATATTCAAGGCAAAGAGAGAGCAGTAAGACAGTTCTGAAGAGCCTCTTCAGTAATAGTGTCTTCAAGCATAGCTAGGTGAGCAAGGTTATGGAGGCCCTAAGGGGCAGGTTTAACCTGGAGAATAATTAGTGATATGGAGTATCTAGAGAGATCAATCAAAAGGTTCAGGGAGGAGCTAGGTTTGGGGATCAGAGCTTATAAGGAGATGCAGAGAAAAGAATTTGGGAATAAAATCTAGGGCTGTGGCCAGCCGTGGAGGGGCCCATGCCTTTAGTCCCAACACGCCAAAGGATGGCTGTGAGTCCAAGACCAGCCTGGGACTACAGAGTGAGTTCCAGGTGAGTCTAAGCTAGAGTGAGAGTTTACCACGAAAAAGCAAGCAAACACAAATAAATAAAAGGGATATGTGGGCAAAGGAACAGGTGAGATTGTAGTAATGGACAGGGCAGTACTGATGGGTGCTCTCTTGTTCCATAAGGAACAGTCAGGTCCAGCTTCCTGGCCCTGGTCACTGGAGCGTACGTGAGGCGTCCCCTTGAAGCACAGCTTCTCCCTTGCCCTTCTTCCAACTTCTGCTCTGCTGCAAGTATGCTCCTGCCCACATGCCAGCCAATTTCACTTCCATTCAAGGTCTAGTGCCAGTACAACCTTCTCTATGAGACCTTGACATGATGTGAAACCCCAGACTGTGGAGCCATTGCAAAAGCTGTTTTGAATCCAGCCCTGCATTTCTTGCTGTGTGAAGTTTCTGGACATTAAGTTCTGTCTCTACCTGGAAGCTGGAAGTATCTAATTATAATGTACCTAACAGTCTTGGGTTCTAAGAGTGTGGCTAGAGACCCACTATGTAAAGTCCAGAATGAAATGCGCATGAGTGGTTCTAAACCCCAGTAAATCTTACTGCTCTCTCTCTCTCTCTCTCTCTCTCTCTCTCTCTCTGTGTCTCTCTCTTTCAGAGTTTTTACCTTTCTTCTGGTCCTAATAGCTAATATTTGTATTGGCTTCATTCAACACTAGGTCATTTCCTCTTTTAATTCCCTTACACTTACCACTTACAACAAAGAATGTCAAATAGCCAATGTTCAAAACTATTTAATGAACTGAACAAATACACAAATTTTGTAGGCAATAAAAAGTCCATCATTAATAACAATTGTTTTAAAACACTGATGATTTTTTTTAAGGTTAAAAGTAAAGTCTTTTGCCCCTGAAACATTCATTCATTTACCTTGTTTATCCTGGAAATTCATTTAGGTGGAATAATCCTCTGCTGATCATACAGGATCACTGAATGTATAATCAAAGCCCATTTTAACAGCTTTCCAGGAAGATGCTAATCCTATCCCCAGTATAAATGTTAATAAGGATTTCACTCTCGAGTGAATTGTTAATCTCTATAGTCAAAGAGTGTTCTGGAAACTGTGGTGACTGGAAAGGTTAATGGATGACTTGCAGCTCCTTCCATGCTGAATACATAAATAAATAATTTTTGGTAGATAACTACAGCTATTTGCTGAATGTGATGTTTATGCCTCTCTCTCTCTCTCTCTCTGTCTCTCTCTCTCTCTCTCTCTTTCTCTCTCTCTCTCTCTCTCTCTCTCTGGCTTTATCTCACTCTCTGCCCACTGGTTTTGTCACCCAGATCTCTGTCTGGACTGCTCTTATCTCCATGGTCCTTGTGAAGGACATACTGAAAGTAGTGTAGAAAATAGGCAGAGTGTAAAAGAAAAATAAAAAAAAATAGGTGAGCGAGGAAAGTGGCCAAAGAGGCCGTTGTACTGATCTACATTCAGGCAGAGTTTATGCTATTTTGTAAATCTCTAAAACAATCAGCTTTTCCTCAGAGACTTTGTCCAGGTGATGGGCAGGCCCGTCTGGATTGTCTCTGACAGGTAGAAGTGGCATGTCTTTGCTCTTTATCAGAATGCCTCTTTCTCATAAGTAATCATATATGATTTAGGACTTCTGGAGACAGGTCTAGAGAATTGTCTCTTAATGGTCTTCCAGGCAACTCAAGATTTTATATCTTTTTTCAGGGTCAAAGATATGACTCAGGTTTCATTCTTCTAACCAATAATTAAAGTCAGAATTTTAGCAATGGATCTGAGAGAATGTTGAATATAAAGGCTTTTCATTTACAGATGAAGGACTCAGGGTAGTTCTGTTGCATTGTAGGCAATTATAGATTTCATTTTACTTTAATTTCTTGAGACAGTGTCTTTCTGTGTTATCCAGTCTGCCTCATACTTTTGAGCTCAAGTAATGCTCCTGCCTCAGTCTTCCCTGTAGCTGGGAAAACAGGCAATGCACCATTGCATGGGGCTTTGTTAGACAGCTCTGCTTGCTAGGATTAATGATAAATTGATTATTGCTCACTGGTTTTAGTTCCATCCTTTGAGGAACACAGAACAATTCTTCCATCTACAAAAGTTGCAAAGATTTAGGAACAATTTTCAGTCTACTTGTGCATTTCAGTTTGCTTTATTTATCCTATTTATTATTTATTTATTATCCTAGCTGAGACAAATATTAAGTAACATTAGTCACCCCTCAGGACGAGGATTTGGACTGTCCCAACATTTCAGTTGCCTTTTTGAACAATTCTATTCTGTAATTGTTTATTTAAACAGGAAGCTCCCCAGTTTAGATCTAGTAGTTAAAATCTATCCTTAACATCACATTGAGTAAAATTTTGTCTACATTATTACATCCATTTTCTTCTGTGTTGTCTCAGTAAATCATTGTGAAATAGCTAGATGATGTTGTGGTTTCTTATTCAAAACCTTCCATGTGTGTTGTCCGAAGGACCATCGCCTAGCAATGTGCTATGGTGTGCCAGGTCCTCTTCAACACTCCTGTGTCTGTCTGTGGGGACTATGTCTTCTCTCATCTATTAATGCAGCAAGACACAGTACACTGCAATGCCTGCATATTTCCCATTGCTTCATACCCAAGGTCATTGCTGTTGCTTATACCTTGAATGTCCTTTGTTAGTTCTCTACTGGAAACTCTCCCATGTGGATCCTTCCAATGTCTGAATTAGTTAAATCTCTTGTATGCTTGCTAAGCACATATGCAGACCTCCATGGAGGCTTTTAAATACTGGCTTTCCTATTTTCTCTATAGAGCCATAACTTATCTTTGTACCCTAGTCTTTAAAAATTATTGATGATTTTCATATATGCACATTCATGTATGTTGATCACAATCCCCTCTTATTACTTTCTCTTGTCCCTCCTCCCTGTTCCGCTTCCTTTCCAACTAATCCCTCTTTCAGTTCATCGGCCTTCCCTCGTCTACCACCCAGGATGGAATGGTGATGGGACCAATATCATGGAGGCCTTGCACAGGTATCTCCAGTTGCTGCACTGTGAGCTCATGACTGCAATGGCCACAACATGTCTGGAAGACAACATTCCAAAATGCTTCTTCCCTTCCTCATGCTTTTATTCTTTCAACCTTTTCTTCCTTAGAGTTCTATGAGCCTTGAAGGGCTTCACAGAGATGTGTAATGGAGCACTCGACAGTTACTTATTCTTAGCACCTTTACAAGGTTTGAGTCTCCCCTGTAGTTTCCGCCAAATGCAAAAAGAAGTTTCACTGACCAGTGGTGGGAACCGCACTAATTTATGGGCAATAATACAAATATTTAAAGGGTCATTTTATGGGCACATCCCTCCTAGGGATTCTGATCTCCCCAGCCATAAGATTTTAACTAAGTTTTCAGTTCCAAACATGGATACCCTTCCATGGAGTGGGCCTTAAATTCAATCAGAGAACCCCATAATAATTGTACCACTATTGAAATAGCAGAAACATTTTGCCTGGCTGGTTGGTTATGTATCTATCTTGCAGCATCCTTTGCTGGGTAAAACTATTGGTGGCTTTTCCAGCCCAAGAACACTCTCCAACACTGTGACAGCTGGCCAGCAGATAGGAGCTTTCCAGCTTTATTGCAGCTTGATTTCTTGGTGTTCTGCAATGTATTCTGGTCTTTAATGTAGTAGAGTATGCAAAAAGATGCTCAATAATGTTTCATGAATGAATCAATTCCATCCTTTTAATTTACCCAAACCTGTCATTCTTAGAAAATGGTCTAAAATCTCATAGCATAAAGAAAAGAGAATTTCTCAGGTACAAAGTCTAACTGTTCTCTTTTTTATCTTCAAATGTATCCATATCTTGACCCACTGTTCCTCATCTTTCTCTTCTCTTAAATGAAAAGATTTCATTCTTCCCAAGGCTATTTGCTTCTCTAGGACACAATGTGTTTTCCTCTCTCTCTCTCTCTCTCTCTCTCTCTCTCTCTCTCTCTCTCTGTGGCTTATCCTTTATGTGCACTAAGGCTAATTCTTGCACCAAACAATAGAAAACAGACTTTTTACACTTAAAACATTTTATGTATAACAGGTTATGCACTTTTACCCCCTTGCCCCAACTCCTATTACCCTGGGAGCCCTCCTCAGTGGGGTTATGGCAACCACTGTAGGGTCATGAAGGCCTCAGTCAGTCCCTGTGGAGTATCAGGGGAGCATGCCTCAGGGTATTCCTACCCACTTTGTGGCTCTTAAAATCTTTCTGCCCCCCCTCTCCACAATGTTCCCAGAGCCATGGCAGGCCTGTTGGCAGTCTGATTTAGTGTTGAGTTCTCTGTAGCCTCTGGATTTCTGCTTGCATAGGTTGTTTTGTTTTTTTGAGGTAGGGTCTCACTCTAGCCCAGGTTGACCTTGCATAGGTTATAATTATTCTTTCTGTCTGTCACCACCACCCTGGGGCTGGTTGTAAGGATAGCAGTAAGAGCAGTATTCATGGTATCACTTCTTCTGCAATTTCTCCTCAGCCCAGGCCAATGTGGTATAAAGTTGGCAAGTCTTGGCAGGCAGTTGGCTATTTCTTGTCTTATCAGTGGGTCTAGGCTCTCCAAGAAAACAGACTTTTAGTTTATCCCAACTGTCCTCATAAAATTACCTATGGTTTCTTTTTCTTTGCTTTTTAAAAAAAATCTTTATTATGAATAAGCATATACATTGTGTGAGCAAATCTTGTGAATGTGTCCCTGTTTCCCTCCTCTCTGTCCCCTACCCACTGGGGTCCTTCCTCGGTGCACATACTGGATCTGTCCATAGGATAGAGGGTATGAACTGCACCAGAGGTAGCCAGTTTTTCTTTCTTTCTTTTTTCTTCCCCCTTTGTGTATTGTTGCTGATGGGGGCGATGTCTCTGGGTATTCTCTCCCACCATGGCTCTTACATTCTTTCTGCCCCCTCTTCCACTCAGTTCTCTAAGTCAGTGGGTGAGTTTTGAGTTTGCTTTATTGTTACGATCTTAAGTATCCCTGGACCTTTTCCTGGGTTGTGTTGGGTATCGTTGGTGTCTGTCTCCATTGACCTTTCCTGGGCTATCAGACTTGCTGTGGTGATTGGTCTCCTGTTTGTCTCCTCACTTTCTCATAGGTTTCATTGGGGCCCTGTGTGAACTTTTTCTTGGCAAAAATTTTCAGAGTGTTTTTATGCTCACTGCCTTTTTCTTTTCCTCTTTAGCCTCTCTTCTGACCCCACCACAGTTCTCAAGCCCATTTTTTACCTTAATAAGCTATAAGCAAGATTCTTTCCTTCGCCCTGGTGTGATGGTAGGTACCTGAGACATTTCCTTTGACTAACTAGGCTTACTGTTTGAATACTCCTGACTCTGATACACTTAGGACTTCCATGGCAGCATTTGGGGGAAGGGGTTCTTTTTTGTTTAATGATATCGCTGTTTATCTTTGATGATTCTTCTATATCCTAAAGAGTTTCTCTTTAAGGTTTATACCATTGAGTCTCTTATTTCTCTGAGTGTTGATCTTAAGGAATCATCTCATCCACTCATGGTTTTACTGACAATCTCTATATTGATCAGCCACAATTGTTTCTGAATTTCCTGAGGTGTCCATTGTTCTATCCTGGATATACAAAATAGATTAAATTGAAAATACTATCTTCCTATTTCTTCCCTACTACTGTAGGGAAGAATGTGGTCTTATCTACCTTAATGGCAAGGTTTGTGTTTTCTGTGTGTTCAATATCTACCACAAAACTTATATAATGTGTTTTTTTTATAGTTTCTCTACACTTCTCTTAAAAGTCATATGGACTGTGAGGCTGGGATAAGAGGATTTCTGGAATCGTTAGCTTGATCATACTGGACAGATCTGAGTCTTCATTATTCTTTAGTTTCTCTCATTCATGCTTCCAAAGGATCTGCTTATGGGAGAGTTAATTGAAAATTGGCTATTTCCTCTTACCTCTGAAGTCAGTCATGAAATAAGATTTTAAAACTTAGGTGTTTTTTTTTTTTTTTGTATTTCAGGCTGCCGGCTTCCATCAAGTTTATAAAAATCAACAGATGGATCAATTACCAAGAATGAAAGAGAATCTCATGAAAATGTATGTCTAGCTGTATTTTTCTTTCTAATTAATTATATTTGCCTGTGAATGGCACTGACATAACAGGTGTCCATTATATTTGGAAGTTGAACCCTAGTCAACAATATTTTATAGCAACAATATGAAATTGCAAATGAAGAGAGAACCTGGAGAAGCTCATCATCTCCATCAACTATATACACTGTTCTTAGTCCCAGAAAAACGGGATAAGGTCTTATCCTGTAAATGAAAACAGACCCAAAGAGAGCTTAAAACTGTACCATCAATCGCAATACAAATGCAATTACATTACCAATTTCCACTTTTTTTGGTGAGGAAATATGTTCAGTGAAGTTCAAACTACTATTCCCGAGGCTGGAGAGATGGTTCAGTGGTTGAAGGCATTTGATTGCAAAGTCTGGCGAACCAGGTTCAATTCCCCAGGACTCATGTAAGAGCCAGATGAACAAAGGGGTGCATGCATCTGGTGTTCATTTGTGGTTGCAGGAAGTCCTGGTACACCCATTCTCTCTCTTCCTCCCTTTCTCTCTGCTTGTAAATAAATAAGTAGAACTATGGTTCCTATATAAATCAAACTAATTTATGATAAAGAACAAAGAAATCTCTAAGCAGCTAGGAGATTTTTATTGATACATGAACTTTTCTGGTCCTATAGTAAGTACAGAAGAATTCATCAATCTTTGCCTTGCATAATTGTATCCTATGTGTGGGAATATATTCATATGTAACATAATGCTAAAAATTGAACCAAGATGCCAAGTTCATTATAAATGAGTCCTGTCCAGGTTTAGTTCCAGGGGTGCTCAAAAGATACGCAACATGATATTTCTTTGGTCAAGATAAATGATGGAGCAACATTTTGCCCAATTCTTGGCTAGACAGATCAAAGTAAGTTCTTTCTTGAATAATCACACATTATTTAAATTACAACTAATCATTTTTGTGCATTTTCATCATGAAAAAATAATATAGTTTAAACATCAAAGTAAATCCTGACAAAGGCATTCCTTGTAAAAAACAGTATATCATTGTGTATGATATTCCCAAGGCCATCTCTATATCAGTGACAACTAGAAAGACACAGGACTCAGACTCTGCTTGTACCTGTGCTAAGATTTACAGAAAAAAATACATAGCAAAATCAGCAAGAGACAAGGCTCATGGAACAAAGTCAGAAAACTAGGTGAAAATTCTGAAGTTCTCTCTAAGTAGAGTCCCAAAGGATATACTAAATTCATCCAGTAATGAGTTGTGACAGCAGCTGTGACAAAAGACACATGAAGTTTTATCTTCTGCAGAAGCTCATTAGATGCTTGGCACCCAAGGGATGAACATCACCAATCCTCTGCCTAACAACTACCAAAATGTTAGTCTCCTAGAAGGTTAACAGGTGTTCAGTTTAAACCATATTGTTTGTGGCGTGTACGTTCAAGGAAATATTCTTGTTATCTAGGGAAGGGTTTATCTTGGGGGAGGAGATTGTTTACCGTGCAGTTCCCAGACACCAGGCAGAAGCCAATCTTTCAACCAAGTTCTCCAAGACTGTCATCGTAAGCCTGCTCTGCTAACTCTGTGACGAAAACACCCCAAAGAATGATTTTTTGACTTTTACTTTTATTCTACTCTAAATCTTTTATAAATTTTTTTAACAGATACTACTTCTCTTATGCAAATTTTCTTCAATAGGGAAATGATGCTTTGAAAATAAAAATAAAATTTCTACATTCTAATGCTACTGACCCACCTAACCATATGTCACTAGGATATGCGACAAAGAGGGCAGCTTGGTTTTCTGCTGGTTATTGTCATTTGTTGGATATCTTAGTAGACTCTGAAATGGGAATCAGCATGTTAAGGTATTTTTCTACTTACTGCCAAATTTCATCAAGGTTGATGAAAGGACACCTTCCCTCTCACATGTTCAATGCATGCCCTGCTACTGCTCAGAGGGTCTGTGGGGCTCTCTAATCATTGGTCTGACCAGAGCAGGAGATGCTGGTATGAGAAGATGCAGAGCTCTGGACTTAGCCACTTGGATGGAATCTAATATTGAAAACATTGTCTAGCATAAATTGCTGTTGAATTATTTTTCAATGACTTTGTGACTTGATGAATGTTAAAACTGCTTGACAGTAGGCTTCCATATCTGAAATTATAAACAGTCCCTTTAAACTTCTTTATAAGAACCATTGCTATATGCCTGAAATATTCCAAATATATATATATTCTCATATATATTTCTAATGTATATGTATATGAGAAATTTGGTGCTACTTAAATATTATCTCTGAGTTGCTGACTTAGCAACAGAATGTGGCATCCTTCTTTCAGTAATGATTCAAATTTGAGTCATGAAACCAATTTGGGGGTTAAGTCTTTCACAGGGAAGCATATCCAGAAGGCTAATGGACATATGAAGAGGTAGTTATTCAGCACAATTACTCCGCAGTAGAATACGGATGGACTGGGGCCATGGCTTGCTGGTTAAAGGTGCTTGTTTGCAAACCTACTAACCCAAATTTGGTCCTCCCAGCTCCCATATAAAGTCAGAAGCAAAGTACCACATGTGCCTGTGATTCCTATATGCCCATGGCAATGGGAGGTGGACTCAGGAGAATCCTGAGCTCTGTGGAAAAGCTGCACTGGCATTCGCAGTGGTGAGAACAATAGGTATAGAAATTGTCTCAAAGAAGATAGAAAAAAAGATGGACACCTTGAGGTGCTCCTGTGACCTCTGCATGTGCATGCGTATACACACATATGCATATGCTTACACACATGTGCATATACTCACAGACACACACGTGCATATACTCACAGACACGCACACATAGGCATATACTCACAGACACACACACATGCACACACACATACGGGTATTGTCAAGAGTGTATATTAGGGCTCTCATATACTGCTGGCAGAAGAACGGATTTCTGTGGTGTTCTGGAAATACTATCTAGTATTAATTCTACATTGAGCTGATCATATACCTACTCAAGGACTAACGGTTCTGCTTCCTGTAATATACTGAGCAGAATGGGGCATCACCGGAACACCTGCACAGGATGCTCATAGCAGCTTTGTTCACAATGATCAGAATGGAAAACAACTTAAATCTATATTTTACTAAGTAATAGCAGTAAAAATATACATCATGCAACATTTGGATAATTGTCAGTCTTTTATAAAAGAAGTCAGAAATGCAAGAATATGCATAAACTGTAAGCTGAAAGCCTGACCACTTGGGAGGCAGAAGTAGAAGGATTTCTGTAAGTTTGAAGCCAGCCTGAGACTACATAGTGAATTCCAGTCTGGGCTGGAGCAAGACCCTATCTTGAAAAACTGACCCCCCCCCAAAAAAAAGACCCTGTAAACTGAATTAAGCACTTTTCATTGCATAGCTGCCTCTGGTTGGGTATTTAATCTCAGCAGTGAAAAAGTAAGTGATACACCTGGGGAGTATGTATATTTACTTATTATAATTTATGGAATTATAAATTTTTGTTTTGTACTTTTGTACATGTCATACTTTAAGCAATATTTTAAAAATCAAGTGCCAGTGGCTTTTTAAAAAATATTTTATTTATCTATTTGCAAGGAGAGAGAGAGAGAAAGAGAGAGAGAGAGAAAGAGAGAGAGAGAAAGAGAGAGAGAGAGAAAGAGAGAGAGAGAGAGAGAGAGAGAGAGAGAGAGAGAGAGAGAGAGAATGGGCAAACTAGGGCCTCTAGTCACTGCAAACAAACTCCAGATGCATGTGCCACTTTGTGCATTTGACTTTATGTGGGTACTGAGGAATTGAACCTGGATTTTTAGGCTTTGCAAGCAAGCACCTTAACCACTGAGCAATCTCCCGAGACACCCCCCCCCCCAAACACACTCTGTAGTCTCAGGCTGGCCTGGAACTCACAGTGATCCTCCTACCTCTGCCTCCAGAGTGCTGGGATTAAAGGTGTGCACCACCACACCCAGTGGTTGCCACAGGCTTTCAATGTTGGCTTTGGACAGTATTTTCAAATGCACTCATGTTAATCAACTTTAACTTATAGCAAAATGGTCAAGGTAATCAACTCATTTCCAAAAAGGGTCATTTTTGCCTTACAGTTTTGACAGGTCCAGTCTGACTGATTGCCTGCATTGGGTTGTGTGTGGTAAGGCAGCAAATGAGCATACCAGTTGGTGTGTGGTAGAGCAAACCTGCCACCCATAGGCCAGGGAGAGAAGAAGGAAGAAGGCCTGGGCCAGCCTCCAGCAAATGCCACAGCCTCTCAGATGCACCGAGTTTGACAAATGCACTTCTGGGTGACAGTCCCCCAATTTATAGAAATTCTAGTGTTTAAATTTTGACTCGAGATGTTTGCCTAATGTTTAGAACATTAGAGAATGTCCAATTAGGCTCAATTAAGTGAAATTCTATATTAAATATTTAACAGTGTTTTTGCTGAATATCAGCTATTATAGTCACGCTTTGTTAAATCATGACCATAAATGAATAAGATGCCTCTATCTTGTTGAAAGAGTTATTCTAAAGATCCTTAAAAATGCTGATTTGAAGAAATGAAGGATTGCTAAGATAATTAGGGGAAATATTCTCTTTAAAATTAGGTTTGGAAGTTGTCAGAAAATAGGTAACTTTAGACTATGATGTATAGCATGAGCTAATAGGAAACTTCATCGATTGTGACCATGGAGTAAATGAACCACAGAAGCCATGTTTCTGCAAGTAAGCAACTCAACAGTAATGGAATAGTGAACATCTCTAATTTGTTCTTCATCTTAGATGGCAAATTTTAAGTCATATATCGAGCGTGATATTCACATCAGTTTCTTGCACAAATATGGTTCTTTATCAGATTTAGTGTAATGTGTACATTTATAGTTAAAAATGTATATATTGGAATTGAAAATTTTTCAGAACAAGCAAACGGAATCCAAACAAGCAGAAGTACTAAAGAGTAACAGTTCCTTCATAGAATAAATATTCTCATTTATCTATTGTTTTAAGAGTTGGTGAAAGATTGGTTTTCATTCATTCACATATATATATGTATATATACATATATACATGTATATATGTATATGTATATGATTAATCATATTCACTAGTGAAGACCTCTGGTTGTGTGTGGTCTTGGCATTTGCCTTGTTGATTATAATTAACATCTTAGTCTAGAGCAATCTACTTTAATAATGTACCAAAACTTTCATAATCTATAGCTCCTTCTTATGCCATGTGTCATTATACAGATGATGTTTTCATACATTTCCTTCCCAACAACAGACAGATAATTGCTACTTAATGTAGTTACTTTTAATCAGGATATCAAAAAGAATACAAATAAAATCTATATTCCTATTATGTTTGTGTTTTCCTTGTTGCTATGCTGGTTTTATCTGCACTACTGTCTAGTGTTCTTTCATGCCAATCAAGACTCTCTTTAGTATTTCTTGAAAGACAAGGTTTCTTAGGGATAAATTCCTTCAGCCTTCGCTAATTGTGGAATGACTCATTTTTTTTTGGTTTTTCAAGGTAGGGTCTCACTGTAGCCCAGGCTGACCTGGAATTCACTATGTAGTCCTAGGGTGGCCTCGAACTCACGGCAATCCTCCCGAGTGCTGGGATTAAAGACGTGCGCCACCACGCCTGGCCAGCCTCGATTTTTTAAAGAAAGGATTGTTAGTGTTCTTTTTAAAATTTTAGTACTTTGAATATTTCATCCCAGTGCTCCCAGGCAGGTCTATTTTTTGATGAGAAATCAGGTGGTAATCTATCTCCTTACATTGATTTTTCTATTTGGTGAGACCATTAGTCTCATATTTTCCTCTAGTCCTTTTAATTAATTAATTTGGAGAGAGAGAGAGAGAGAGAGAGAGAGAGAGAGAGAGAGAGAGAGAGAGAGAGAGAATAAAGGCATGCCAGGACCTCTAGGCACTGTAAACAAACTTCAGAACCATTTTATGTATCTGGTTTATATGGCTACTGGGGAATAGAATCGAGTTGTTCAGAGTCCTCCTTCTGCATAAGGCTTTGCAGGAAAGCACCTTAATCACTCACTGCACTGAGCAATCTCTCCAGTGCTCCTCTAGTTCTTCAGCTACGGTCATCCTAGGTCTTGGAGTATATTTATTGTTTTTAAATGTTTTTATTTATTTCCAATTAGACAGAATGGAATTCCAGATGCATGCACCACCTTGTGCACCTGGCTTTACATGGATGCTGGGAAATCAAACCTGGGTCCTTAGGCTTTGCAGGCAAACACCTTAACCAATGGGCCATCCCTCCAGCCCGAGTATATTTAAACAGTGAATAAAGTCTTTGTCTATGAAGTCCAACAGCTAAAGTTCCTTAGGGAAAGGCTTTATCGAGAGCTTCTTTTTTCTTATGCAAGACTCCTATTTTCTCTTTTGCATGCCTATTAATTTATTGTTGTCGTCAAAACTGGACCTTTTTAATGATATGTTTTCTTTCTGTATATCACATTCTGTCTCTTTCCTGGGGCTGGTTATTTATTATTTAGTAATTATTCTGAAGTCATTCAGTTAAGTCTATATTCTTCGTTATGTCTGGCCACTGATTTTGCTTCTGAGTTAGACAAGTGGTCATTTAATTACTGAGCAAATAATTTTTCTAGTGCATGGAATCAATAAATCTCTCTACCATTCCTGAGGGCTTTGGTGTATGTATTTGTGTATGCATTCATCACTCAGCCAGGAAAATTATAGCTCTACCTTCGTCTTACATTCCTGTTCTTGTAGAGCCTCAAATTCAGCTAGAGGCAAGCGCTTTAGACCTTCTCAAGTCTTTCTTGAGAAGGCAACATAGATCTATGCATGTATGTAACTAGATATGAGTATGACTTTCAAGAGTCTGAGAAATGTGTTGGAGTTTATTAATACTTATTCCCCATCTTTTTCTTTTGAAAAATATTTATTTTCAGGCAGAGAGAGAGGAAAGGAGAGAGAGAAAGAAAAAGAAAGAGAAAGAGAGAGAGAAAGCGAAAGAGAATGGGCATGCCAGGGCCTCTAGCCACTGCAAACAAACTCCTAATGCATGTGTCACTCTGTGCATCAGGTTTTATGTGGGTACTAGGGAATCAAACTTGGATAATTAGGCTTTGCAGGCAAGTACCTTAACTGCTGAGCCATTTTCCCAGCCCCCCATGTTTTCCTTTTAATATTCCTGTTAACCTACTTTTTTTTTTGCCTCAACTGTTATTTATGGACTCAGGCAGCTATGAAATGAAATGATGGGTTCTAATTGTCTTATTAGGGTCCAGAGGAAATTTTTTAATTTGGAGTATTTTCAAGGAAGGTCAAATAAAAGTAACTTTGTGAGTTTCAGAGTTGATCATCTGACTGCTTAAATAATGAAAAATCTTTTGGAATGAAGCTTTAAAGAAATTTCAGTACCATCTGCTTCCTGTAGTGTCAGCTAGACGACTGGTTTTTACTATAGTTATGGGCTATATATCGGTTTCCATGGTGACCACAGAAGGAAGTAAGGGAGGACAGTGGGTAAGAATTGGGCAAACTAAATTCTCATAAATCAGTGTTCCTATCAATTTACCAGTGCCTTTTTAATTTCTGTGTTTTTTAAATAAATTCTTAAATTTTTAATAAATTCTACAAAACTTCTGGTTTAGTTGACAATTTCTCTGTGCTTTTGTGGCAGAGAGAATTTTCTGCTTCATTAGGAAGAAAATGACAGGTTCTTACTTGCTCATTTTTGCTAAGCTCACTCTCAACATATTCTTTAAAAGCATATTGCAGGGAACTGACCTGGCCTCTTGCTACCTCAAGTAAGAAAACACAGACAATTGCCTTTATAAAGATACATAGGTCAGGAAGATAAAGGATTCCCTGAAAATCTAAGAATAGAAATTCATGGATTTTTATTCTTTAATGTCCCTATTCTACTTCATGGCTAAAGTTTTCATATCAAATGATCCATTTCATCTCATTATTAAGAGCTTTTGACATTAGGGTACCATTTGGGCTGTTGCCTACCTTAGAGTATTTGCCTTGGTATTAGCTTCAGTGAGATGGTGTGGGTCACCATATGATGGCTACCTTTAGGCAGGAAATACGCAGAGATTTCTTTGTGAATGATTATGGTCTAGCTGAGCCAGGTGCGATATGCAATTCTCCATGTGTGGATATAATGTTTTGTTGTCTTCAATGTCAGAAAAGTTGTGATCATTGCATATTTTATTTCAGTGGAAGATACAATCCAGCTAATCAGAAGATAGTGAATGCCAAGAAAGGAACAGTAAAAAAAGCTACAAGATCACACCATCTTCCAAAACTCAATCCATGATTCCAGGACTGGATGGAATTTCTGTTTTCTCCATCACTGTTTCGTCATCCATAATCTTTGGCTTATGAAATTAACATGCAGTATATGTGTTTTCAGGGAAATAGATAAGAAAGAGCTGACAAACATCTTCTTATAGAAGTTGACTTGTATGGATAATTCGTGCATTCCCAGTGACCCTATCCAATAGAAATGCTTGTGGCTTTTAAAATATCATTGGAAACCTGAAAGTTCATCTCATTGCACCTACACTCATTAGTACACTTGTGATTTGCTCCCATAGTGATGTCTCTAGTGATTGATTTCAACTTGACTATTAGCTAAAGTTTCATAAAAGAAAATCTTTGCATTATTTCGTGTTTTATCATGCTCAGCTCAGCTTTTTAAACTCAAGTTTTAAACATGACTACAGATCCAATGCACACTAATTTTGACTGAAATATGGTATCACAAGAATAACTTTCAGGCATGAATTGAGTTGTTCATAGCCCTCTCTCTGCCATAAACTTAGATGATCTTGGGCAAGACCTTTTACCCAATTTTATTTCCCACACCTGTAAGATGACTAAGATAAATGGTAATTTTGAAGGGTTTTTTTAAAAACCATTCTAGAAAGTCAATGCTTATTCATTCACAAGGTCTGCCACTGAGTAGGTGGTGGTTAAAGTCATTATATGATGTTTCTTAATTCATTATAAAGGTCTAGTTATATGTATCAAACTTTGAAAATGTCCAAAATACTCTAGTCTAGAATTAGACATACAGAGACAGAATGAGTATAAAATATATTTTTAGGATTTAGATTGTTTTGTGATTTAGACAGATTGTATAACTATAACATAGGTCAAGAGGATACATATAATTTATTTTCCCATTAAAATTATTTATTTATTTATTTGAAAGCAAAGAGAGAGAAAAAGAGGAGAAACAGAGAGAGAGAATAGGCATCCCAGGGCCTCCAGCCACTGCAAACAGACTCCAGATGCATGTACCACTTTGTGCATGTGGCTTTATATGGGTACTGGGGAACTGAACTCAGGTCGTTAGACTCTGCAGGCAAGCACCTTAACCACTGAGCAATCTGTCCAGTCCTATTTGCCCATTTAATAGATGAAATTATTGGATTTTTGGATTGTGATTTCACCTGTATCTGGCACTAAATCCAAGTTCTGTTTAGTATCTTCAGTAATGAATACCAAAAAAAAATATCAATGTTTCCTTTGTGAGGAAAGAATGCAGAATTTCATGTAGACAAATAATTCCTTATGTGCCTTTAAAATCTAATGCAGAAAATATAAAATAATTTACTGTGTTATTCTGCACTGGAACTATTTGGACATATGTTTCCTTCTTAAGATAATTACAGAAATTAGGTACCATTATGCATATTATTAGACAAATAGTAGGGATTTGTGTCTTATACTGTCCTTCCTGGCACTAGCATAATTGGTACTTTGAATTTTATAACAATTATAATTTTCAATGAAAAAATTTGCATATAGAGCCAAGCCACTATAGGCCCTAGATTGAGGAGCATTCATAATTCTCTCAGCTGCTAGAATAGTATATCCATTGAGCATTTTATCATGGAGAGTCCTATCACTTTCAAGTATTGATTTTCTAAGAATCATTTTGAGTTGCTTTCTAGGCATCAGGAAATATGTCTGTCTTTTAAAAAATATTTTACTTATTCATTTTCAAGCAGAGAAATACAGAGACAGAAAGAGAGAGAGGAGAGAGAGAGAGAGAGAGAGAGAGAGAGAGAGAGAGAGAGAGAAACACCAGGGCCACCACCTTGTGGGTCTGGCATATGTGGGTCCTGGGGAATTGAACCCAGGGCCTTAGGTACTGGAGGCAAGTGCCTTAACCGCTGAGCAATCTCTCTAGCCCACAAATGTGTCTGTCTTAAACAAAGGGATGGCATGTTGGTGAGATAATATAAAGAACTGAAACAGGAAACTCTTAAAAAAAACTTGTAAAAGCAGTTTTGTTATGTCTAAGCGTCTAATTTGGGTAAATCACTCTTCATTGCCTCATTTTTTTCCATTTTAGAGTTGAAAACTTTTACCCTAATGATTTGAGTAGACAAGGGTACTTGCTACATTTTCATTTGTTTACTTCTTTATGCCCCATTTTCCTTCCATAAAGATGTGAGGTAGCTTTTACTAAACAGAGAGATATAAAAACAACTTTTACAAAATAAAGATGGAAATAAAATACCAATTGTAAGAATTGCCAACTGCCTTCCAACAGTCAATGGAAAGAGAGTTATACAGTCCTCACTCTTTTTTATAGAAGAAATATATGAACAGATAAAAGGTTTCATGTGATTTTAACTTCTAGTGATGTTATATGAAATTTTATAATAAATGGCAATTTAAATAATTAGAGCAAAGTGACAAGGTCTTTGTTTGATATTCAACTATAGATTGGTATCAGTACTTGTTTTGTTTGGACTGTAAAGTTCATAATTTATTCAAGTGTTTGCAGCTTGTTCATAATAACCTAAAGTAAAAACAACCCACATGACTATCTATTGGATAGATAAACAAAATATGGCCAAATTGTATATTATTGGTTAATAAAAAGAAATGAGGTATATATTCAACAATATGGAGAGGTCTTAAAAACACCCCTAAGTGAGCAAATACACAAAAGACTGGATATTGCCATATTCTTTTTAAATTTTTTTTTATATTTTATTTATTCATTTTTCAAGGAGAGAGAGAGAGAGAGAGAGAGAGAGAGAGAGAGAGAGAGAGAGAGAGAGAGAGAGAGAGAGAGAGCGCACCAGGGCTACCACCTTGTGGGTCTGCCTTATGTGGGTACTGGGGAATTGAACCCGGGGCCTTAGGCACTGGAGGCAAGTGCCTTAACCGCTGAGCCATCTCTCCAGTCCATGCCATATTCTATTCATATGTCCACATCTATAGTGAATTGATTATTCTTTACCTAGAGTTGGGGAAAGGGTTATTGATTGGGTCATTTTTTTTTGCATACACAGCCAAACCATGATAGGGACTAGACTGAAGAACATTCATAATTATTTCACTTGCTAGGATAGTATATCCTTTGAGCATTTTATCATGGGGAGTCTAATCACATTCAGTTAATAGATCTAGGATTTCTTTTGAGGGTATTGAAAATGTCCTAAAATTGATTGACAGTAAAAGTTACACAACTCTGTGAATACATTAGAAACCATTGAATTGGGGTTGGAGAGATGGCTCAGCCACTGGCTTACACAGGCTGAAAGCCTGGGTTTGATTCTCCAGGACCTACAGAAATGCAAATGCACAAAGTGACATGTGTGTCTAGAGCTCATTTGCAGTGGCAAGAGGCCCTGGCGTGCCCATTCTCTCTCTCTCTGATTGCAAATAAATTAATAAATAACAGATAAATTTTAAAACTTTAAACACCATTGAGCTGTACACTAAAAATGGATTGATTATATATTTTTTGAGTTATACTACAGCAAAGCTGTTGCAGGAAGGCTAAACATACATTAAAATTTAATTACACTAATAGATCATACATCTCATTTTGTAAATTAAGTGGATTATGGATATTTATTAGTGAAATATTATTTGATATTTCTCAGAAAATATCAAAACATATCATCGTTACTGCTATGACTGGACAGTGTAGTTTTAAGCAGAATTTTCAAACTGAGCCATTCCACTTGCTATTCAAATCAGAACAACCATGAAGAGGTGGCTTGGTCACATACTTCCCTTAGGGTTAACCTTTAGTCTCTATCCCTTCCCCAAACAGAGCTGGTACCCATCGTAGCCCTTCTCTGGAAACTCAGATTTTATAAAGATATACAACCTATGTTAAGTGTTGCAAACTCTGTTTAATGCATCATAGGGCACTTCTGCTGTCAGTGCTGCCTTATCATTCTAAACCATTAGTAACTTGCCCTGGAAACCCATCCATGTAAATATATATATATTTCCCCAATATTTGCCATTCCTGGTGGTCTGTTGCTGTGTGGAAGCCCAGGTCCCCACCTGGCATCATTTTCTTCCATCTGAAGGACTTCCTTTGAAGTTCTGCTGGAATCCTAACTATTGTTTGAAAAAATATTATCTTTAACTTTGAATGATTAAGTTTAATTTAATATACACTGTTTAATGTTGATATCTTTAGAAGACCAGAGAGGAGAGAGAGAAGGAGGAGGAAGGAGGAAAAAGAGGAAGGAGAAGAGGAGGAAGAGGAGGAGGAAGAAGAGGAGGAAGAAGAGGAAGAGGAGGAGGAGGAAGAGAGGAGGGGAAAAGAGAGGAAGGAAGAGGAAGAACAGCTTTTAAAATTTCTATTTATTTGCAGAGAGAGAGACAGAGTGACAGAGAGTCCACTGGGCTTCTTGTCACTACAGATACACTCCAGATGCATGTGCCATCTTGTGCATCTGGCTTTATGTGAGTACTGGGAAATTGGACCTGGGCCAGCAGCAAAGCAAGTGCCTTTAACCACTGAGCCACCTCTGCAGCCCAAGGACAAACATTTTTTATCTTAAATATATATTTATTGTCCATAATGTGTTACATTATTCAATGGGCAAACAATGAGTTGTTATCCCCAATTCCCCAATGCCCCCCTCCCCATCCCCAATCAGCTGGATATCCTCCTCTGAGTACCATCTGGATCAGTCCTTGTGGCAGGGGACCCTGGATAGCCTAGTACTCAGCCTGGTCCTCCTGACCCAAGTGTGTTGTTACTGAGGGGTGCCATGCCTCTGGATAGTCTCCCCCACCTCGGCTCTTACAATCTTTCCGCCCCCTCTTCCACATAGTTCCCTGAGTCGTGGTGGATGAGTATTAAGGCTGCTTTAAGATTGTGAGTTTAGGGGTCTTTGTGTCGAAGATCATTGGTTTCTGTCTCACTGGCTTATCCTGTGTAGGTTGAATGTCTGTGGCTGTGGGTCCCTTGTTCCTCCCATCATTCTCTGTGGGGTTCCATATGGATCCTCCATGTTATGACTGTGGTGGCTCCTCTCTTGCTAGAATCTCAGGTATTGGCCTACGGTCGGTTGGTAGGGTTAGATGGGCCCCAGCTCTCTTGCTGCATCCTGAAAAATACAAGCACAATCTCCTTCGGAGAGTGTGATCAGTGTAGGTTAACAAATATACACATTTCTGGTTTACCTAGATTCTATTTCTAGTAGCCTCCCCGTCAATCACTCCCATAGTACATTTTGTCTTGGGATCCCAAGAGTACGGGATCTGGTGACCATCGCCCTGAATCCCAAGTTCCAGACAAGGGGTCCCCCTCACTAAGTGGAAAATTGGCCGAATTTGAAAGCTATTGATTGTCTCCCCCAGGCCCAGGCTCCTCCGTTGCACAAGTGCTCCTTTCTTGATTCGCTGTTCTATCCCAGCAGGGGGTGTGGTCAGCCCACTCATGACCCCAGATTGTGTTTCGTGTCAGTGGTCTCTGTTTACTCCAGCCATCGTTGATCATTTTCCCCTGGCAGCCTGTGCAGTGCCTTCCAGCACTACACTAACTGCCTTCTGGGGGCTGGATATTGTTCCGGATGTTGAAGGGTCTCTCGATGCTGGTCAATGGCATTCTGTGGTTTCTTCAGCAACAGGGTTTTGCCTCAGGCCTAGGGAGGGCACCCAAGAGCTTTGACAGAATTCTGTCTTGTTGTTGGAATCTCATGAGTCGCTTTGGTCAACAGCTCAGTGAGGGAAGGAACCATTGGTTGGAACCGGGGGTTGTCAGGCTGATCTAAATTATTCACAGACTTAGACTCTCTCCCCTATCACTCATGGCCCCTCTTGCCAGATGTCACTCACTACTTACTCAATAGGTTACAATGAGCTCGTGAGGATTTTATGTTTTTGAACCTAATATGGTTTACCCTCAAGCTTAAGCCATTCCCCTCCCCCACCCCTTACCCCTCATTCATAACCTTTTGTTTCTTACTACTCGTCTGTATAAAGAACACAGTTATCCTGGTTAAGGACCACATATGAGGGAGAATATGCGGCGTTTGATTTTCTGTTCTTTTGAGTGTTCGCTTAGTAAGGGCGAACATTTTTGAAGTAGAATGGACCATACTAGTTTGAGAATGTTAGTGTTTCTGTGCATTGAGGATCTCGTTCCACCGTTTTACATTTGCAGCTTCTCGTGAGGTCTGGTTTCTTGCTTGTTTGCTTCTTTTGCACAAAATGTACCTTTGTAACTGGCTGATTGCAAACTTTCCTATTATTGGTTTCAGGAACGGATTATAATGACCTTAGTGAGATTTTGTGTTTATGTTACATGGGTTCAGTGAGCTTCTTGGATCTGTAGGTTTCAAGCTTCATCTAATTTGGAAAGTTTGTTTGCCATTTCATATCCTTTTGGAGCCCTTCCTCTGGGACAGAAATTTTAACTCCTAGTAGACTACTTGATATTTTTCCATTTGATTCTTTTCCTTTCATAGCCTCCATTTTTCTAGTGTTTTCCCTTCACCAATTGACTATAGGCATATTCGCGGTTATAATGTGATTAGTTTTCATTTCCTTTATCTCTTTGCCTCTAAGTCTCTTCCTAATGACTGATTTTTTGGGGCTTCATTTTCTGCTTCTTGTTACATCTCTAAATTTCGTGTTCGCTCCTGGACAACACTGATTTACATGGTTGATTTTGCTTTGTTCTTATTAGTTAGGTTGCTTGCAGTTCAGGGTAATCTCAAATTTCTTTTGGGGTGGGTGTAGGTCATTGAAGAGATAGTTTAGTCCAGTTACTAAGGCACAGCTGATGCAATGTCCTGAGAATCCACAAGGACCCTTAGTTCTGGCTGGAGCTCCAGTGCTTTCCAGAGCCGCAGCCCCTCGGTGACATCTCGGCATCCCACACTTTGCTTGTGTGTCTTAAGCCCAGAACATGTCTGGAGCTCAGTTTTTATAATAGGTTCTTCCTCTGCCACTTTCTCCAGCTTCTGTCTCCTCCTCTGTGGGAAGCCGTCATGATTCCTTGGAACCTAAATCTGCTTTGATGTCTGTAGTGTCCCTTCAGACAGAAACTGAGAGGGATGCTATAGCTCACAGTTCCAGCTCACAGGCACGTGTCTACAAACAACTGTTTAATCTATTTTAGTCCAGCTTTCGGTTTAGTCACATCAAGAGGATAACTTTACTCCTGCCATTCCTTCAAGGCCAGAAAGAAAGGATCCATCCACTTAATAGTAAAGGATCTTTTTAAAAAAGCCAAGAAATTCAATATAAAATCCATTTTGATGGGCTGGAGAGATTGCTCAGCGGTTAAGGCACTTGCCTCCAGTGCCTAAGGCCCCAGGTTCAATTCCCCAGGACCCACATAAGCCAGACCCACAAGGTGGTGGCCCTTGTGCTCTCTCTCTCTCTCATTCTGCTTGAAAATGAATAAAATATTAAATACAATAAAATAAAAAAAATCCATTTTGATGTGCATGTATTACATTTATGTATGTCATCACCTAAGTGTACTTTTCTTACTTTAGTAACTGAAATTTACACTGGTTAGAATGACAGGTAGGGCTTTGTCTTGTCTCTTACTTGCTGAGGAAGGAAGTCCACTCTGAAGCAAGATCCAAAAGGTATTTGCTGATGAAATTGATGGACTGTAGCAAAGGCTGCTATATGTTCACTGAACTGCTCCCTTTTTCTGTGGAAAATACATATATATCCAGGCTATACTGCACGAGTGTGAAGTGCTTTGTTTACTAATGTGTGGTTTACATGCTACTGTTTTGTTGACGTGTGTATGTATGGAACAGTTGAGTGGTGTGTGGCGAGCCTTCAGCTGTGCTCACCTGTGTGTGATCCTGACTAACTTCAAGCAAATAAACTCTCTTGTATTTTGTTTCGTTGTTTGTGGTGGTTGTGGGTTTCTTCTTCCTTTGCTTTTGTTTTTGAGATAAGGGCTCACTATGCAGCCTAAGCTGGCCTTGAACTTGCCATCTTCCTGTTTCAGCCTCCCAAGTGCTAGGATTATATTAAAAAAACCACCATTCCCAGCGACACCAGCATAATCAAGCATAAAACATATGTTATTTCTGTGACCTGTGCAATAAAAGCTCCCAGAAAAAATCTTCCTTGGTTGTGTGTGCCTCCTCCCTGTCTGTCTTGTTATGGATGTATATGAAAGATCTGGAAGCAAACTTCAGGGCGCCAGTGGGTGGTAGGTTCACCAGAATCAGTGTTTATATAATATGAAAAATGGCTCCAGATGACTTTCAATTATGTTAATATACATCTAAGAGTTCACAAGAAAAGTCTGCCATTTTTTTTTTACTGTGTATCATTCCACACAGTCCACACAAACTTCTCCCTTTTTAATGTTATTTTTATTTTTGGATGTAGGGTCTCACAGTAGCCCAGGCTGACCTGGAATTCACTATGTAGTCTAAGGTGGCCTCAAACTCATGGCAATCCTTCTACCTCTGCCTCCCCAGTGCTGGGATTAAAGGCACCCACCATCACCCCTGACAACTTCTCCCTTTCAAATTTTGGTGCTAAAAACCCACCTGGACTGAGTCAGCTCTGAGTGCAGCTGAGAGATGAGTGACTTTGTGACTTGTCTCAGGCAGCACAGCCATCTGGGAAAGCTGCCTCCAGTGGTTCTGTGGCCTCGTCCATAGCTATTCTGTCATTTGGGTTTAGTTCCCTAGTAAAGCACTGTGGCAAAAAAATGAGGCCTGTCTAGTACAACTAAATCCTGGTTTTGAAAGTGAGGATATTAGATGATGAGAAAACTGTCATGTCTTGTTGCAATCAACCATTGGGCATCATTAGAAGCTGATACTTTTCTGTGATCCTTTCAAAGCCTGAGGGAAATATTTCTTAACTCAATGGAAAAAAATATGTATTGCCATTTACATACTACATAGTTGGATATGACGTCTAGTCAAACATTATCTACCTTATGTTATTGTGAAAGTAGAACAGAGTTATGAGAAGGTGTCCTAGACTGAGTTACTCTACAGAAGACCAGATTGGCTTCTGAAGAATATAAATTTCTTTTTCACAGTTCTGAGAGCTACGAAGTCCAAGATTAGTAAGCAAGAAGATTCAGTGTCTTTTCATTATGTTCTCACATTGTAGAAGGGTCAAGGGACCTTTCTTGGGCCTTTTTATTTTTTAAAAGAACACCAATATCATTGATGAGGGATCCCCCCTCATGATACAATAACCGCTCACAAATCATCTCACCTTCCAATATACAGATGGAATTGGGAACACTTTGGCACTTTTCTCTTGTCTCCTCAGACTAACTAGAAAAGGAAAGTGAGTCAGTGTGCAATGTGGGGAAATTCCAAGCCAGGGATACGTGTGGTAAACTCAGTACAGCTGTTGGGACTGTACTTTCAGGCTGGGAGAGCTGAGCAAGAGGCAGAAAGGAGCCAAGCAGGAGAGGTTCTCTTTGATGTAGAGAAAATGGGGCAGGACCAATAAGTGAGTTAGTTGGACACTGAGGAGGATCAGAGGAACTATTCAGGGTAGTTCCCAAGTTAGAGAACTGTGCCCACAGAAGGTGGATGGCAAATACCATCCTTGAAGGGCATCTCAGGACTGCTCTGTGCTTCAAGTGGTTCATTTAGTTAATGCTACAGTCCCACAGAAGTTCCTCTGTTCGGTTGTATAGTCAAATCCTGTGGAAGGGACTCCAGGACACTGTTGAGAAACAGAATCTACTTTAGTTAACTTGATTAAACTCTGGATCACAAATGCCTGGTTGGGACATTATAACATGGGTCCAATGTCTCACCGAAGAATAGGAACTTAATTTTATAAGAAGAGGAGATCTTGCACTAGGTGGACAACAGCAGGAGGAGAGTGTGCCAAACACTGGCAAGGGGAAATTGGCTATAACACCCATAAGCCCACCCCCAACAACACACCTCCAATAGGATTCCAGTTCCCATATTACCATCAGCTGGGGATCAAGCATTCAGAACAAAAGTTTATCAGTAGCTCTCCTCGGGGACTGTGCTTTCCTACTGTTCTCTTCTATTTTAATGTCTTTTTTCCCCAGCCATCATCCACGACAACCTGTTGATGGGTCTCGTGCAGGTAATGATAATGGATGTGAGGTCATGGATGCACAGGCTTGTGTCTGAAGACAGCATTTCAAAGCACTCCTCCCCATTCTTTGGCTCTT
>PVHP010018016.1:0-33703 GCA_004024765.1 Zapus hudsonius | reverse complement strand
CACTTGGGCCAGGAAGACCGGGATGAGTACTAAGATATCCAGGATCCCTTGCCACAAGGACTAATACAGACAGCCCACGGAGGAGGATATACAACTGATCAGGGATGGGGAGGGGGGGATTGGGGAATTCGGGATAACAATGCATGGTTTGCCCACTAAATAATGTAACTCATTATGGACAATAAATATATATTAAAAATATGTTACAATAAAATTAGATGCTGATAACTGAACAATTCCCAATGTCTTTATCTTCTCAGCTATCTTTGTTACTCTTCATATCCTTTAAGTGATTCAAAACAACTTTATAAGTAAAAAGGCCACACCAGAGCAAAATTTCTGTTAGCTGGAACATTACAAACAGACTTATTTTTTGTTGCTGTGAGGTCCTTTTGCAATTAAGTCCTAAAGCGGATTAAGCCCAGCTTCCTTAGTATGGTGCATGGAACCAGCGAGGGATGAAATAACACCGTGATTACTCTTCCTAGCTCATTTCCTTTCTCTAACTACACTCTCCAGTCATATGGAACAACTTAAAATTTCATATATATATATATATATACATATATATATGGCTTTGTACATTCCAAGGTTTTTGAAAAATATTTTAGAACAGTTTTGATTTACAGAAAAAATGAGTAGATAGTACTTGTATATACCTCACACCTGCTTGCCCCATTATTAGTATCTTAACATAAGTTTAGTTTACTGTCACAATAAATACATCATAAAAGTATATTATTGTCACTTAAGGCCTGTTTACTTTGTTTAGATTTCCTTAGTTTTTACCTAAATATCAGTTTCTCTTCCAGGATTTCCTTTGGGCTTCCATATTTGATTTCTTGGTCAAGGCCTCTTTTGATTCCTTCTGGCTTTGATGGTGTCTCACAATTTCCTTGTTTGGATGGTCATGGCAGTTTGAGGAATATTTATGAGGAACTTTGTAGAATGCCTGCTGCCTCACGGAGTTCATGCGTTGTTTGGATCGTGATGAGAATTATATTCCATGGTTTGGGAAGATCAGGTAAAGTGCCATTCTCATCCCATCACGCCTGATTGACGATCTGGCTGAAGGTGCAGCTTGGGAGTTTCTCCACAGGAAAGCTCAGCACATGGGCCCCATTCGAGACTCTAGTCTAGAAGCAATTCGCCATATGCAGCTCACACTGAAGGAGCGGACAGTTATGTCCCAACTCTTAAGGGCAGAGTGTTTTCACAAGGTTTGGCAATTCTTTGACATGGATAATTTGTATCTTCTCTCCCATCTATTTATTTTCTATTTAAGATATACACATCAAACAGAATGTGTATATATATATATATATATATATATATATATATATATATATATATATATATATATAAAATGAATATACTATCCAGTCCAAGCTGAGGTACATCAATAAATATGTTTAAATGTATTGTTTATTCTGATGCACGAGCTCTATTTTGGCTTCTGTGTGCCTCTGAGCTGTCTCCATAGTTGAAGATTGTCACTTTTGAGTCGTTCCTAAATTTCCATCCCTCTATCTCTATCCCAGTCCTAGAATCAGTCATGTTCCTCCCAGTGATTCCTTCTCTTGAACGTGCTAAGCTGAATGGACAAGATCTGAGCATGCCTACTGCTGTGGAGAAAACCCAGGCATGTACCTGCCAGGCAAGCACCATCCTGCTGAGTACACGCCACCCTTCTGGGGGTCTTCTTTGAGACAGCAGTGCATCTTCCAGGGTAACCTTGAGTTGGCTGCGTTTTTGTGGCAGGCCTTCCATTTTGATCCTCCTCCCTCAGGTTTCTAAGGAGCTGGGACAACAGGCAGAGGCCCCCACACTTGGTTTAAAAGCTGTGATCTTTCTCTGGAGTGCCATTGTTTCTAGGCCCTTCTTACTGACAGAGCAAAAGTAGGAATGGGTGTCTATTTCACTTCAGGATGTAGCTGTTCTGGCTGAGCACTCAGCCTTCCCTGACTGGAAGGAAGCACTCTGGCAAGTTTTGAGTCTCCACAGTGGTCACTACCATCTGTGAAAAGAACTTTCTCTGGCAAAAAATAGAATCAACAATACTCTATGGGGATAAACATAATATACCTATTTAGAGGGCAATTTGATGGAACACAGAATATCAGCTTAATCAATCAATCCTCCAATCGCCCTGCCTTAGCCTCCTGCCTTCCCCAAACCCCGCTCTCTTTCCCCATCAACCTCCATCTATTTCATGCCTTTTTTTTAACCCATCAAGTTAAATTAGGATTGCTAGGATGGTCATGGGTTGAAGGTTATTGACTGTGGAATGGGCAATTACAGCACTAAGGAACCTGACACCTCTTCTCTCAGCAACCATTAGCTTCCTTCAGTCTGGGAGGTCTGGGGACACATGAATCCTTCCCCTGTTGATGGTCAAGTAGTCACAGGCTTAGTCTGGTTGTCCCTACGTTCTTCCTGGCCCTCTTCTTCTTCTTAAAAAATATTTTATTCATTCATTTTCAAGCTGTAAAAGGAAATAAACACTTTCCTTCTGATCTTTGCTGGTTTTCCCAACAACAAGGAAGTAACTGATATACTGGTATTATAGAAGGAAAGTCAGATTTGTTCATTAGGACCTTTACCAGTGTAGGCTTTGAACACCAAACACTATCTGGTTTCATGGACACTTTCAGTTCAGGAAAATTCTCATAGGAGTTCTTTCATGTTTTCTTCAGTTGTTGGGATTTTCCATTGTGTATCTCTGTCTTTTCCAAACTATCCTTCCGTTTCGAGTTTGACTGAAAGCTCTAAAACTCTTTGCCTGAGCTTGGAGAAAAGCACTGAAAACCTAACGTTTGCTTCTCTCTCTTTGAAAATATAATCCTTTAAGTTTCTGCCTGCCGCTGGCCATATTGTTTTACAGATACTGATGTGAAATATTTATATTCTAAAATCCATGGTTTTGTCAACTGGCCTCATCTACTAGTATATTCAAACTTTATTAGAATAGCAACATGAATTCTAGTTTCAAGGCATAATTCATAAAACATATAAAGTATGAAAAGGTAAATTTATCATGCAAGCTGATAAAAAAATTTCATGGCCTACTCTACTAGGGTTTTTTAAATGGAGATTTAAAAAAAATGTATATCTTTTAATTAGGAAATTATATGTAAATACACTATGGCAACTTAAATATAGCTTTAAAATTCAAATTATATAGCAGATAATGTACTGTGTTAGGAAGAGTCAAACAGTTGTGCAAATGAGGCTGGACTTGTTTACCTTTTAGTAAGACTGTTAGATATTTAACCACGACAGAAAAATTCAACAAAAAGTCAAAAGCTTTCCAAATATTTGAGGAAGCTGCATCCAGTAAACACAATGTTTTCAGCACATATCACTTTGCTATTGCTGGTCTAAACCAGGATTTCTCTTATTAGAGATGCATGTATTCTTTATTCTCTAAATAAAGCTATATAGCAATGTTTTTGATTACTGATATCTTATCATCTCATACCCCTGACTTCAAAGGAGGAAAATATGCACCAGAAATGTATGCATGAAAGGTAAACTTGGGCTGGAGAGACAGCTCAGTGGTTAAGGCACTTGCCTCCAGTGCCTAAGGCCCCGGGTTCAATTCCCCAGGACCCGCATAAACCAGACCCACAAAGTGGTGGCCCTGGTGCATTCTCTCTCTCTCTCTCTCTCTCTCTCTCTCTCTCTCTCTCTCTCCTTGAAAATGAATAAATAAAATATTTAAAAAGAAAGGTAAGCTTAATAAACCTACTACTGAATTGTTCTAGTTCAAGAACTCCATCAACAAAATCTCTTAATTTTAATCTAAAGGAGACCCGAAGCCACTGAGAATTCTTCTTGATGAACACCCCTGGAAATGATCTATATGCTTGACCTAGAAGTACTTCTCTGTCCATTCAGCCCATCCTTCTCCCTGTGGATTATGAAGAAAAATCTCAGGTTCATGCAAGCACACGCTTCACAGCAGATCAGAGATGAATGCATTTGCAGGAATGGAAAGCAATAGGCGAATTTCTATGCGGATGGAGGAAAAGGCATTGAATCTGAGAACAGAGAGGTCATCTGTACCTCAGCCAGCTCACAGGGATGGAAATGTAGGCTAAAAGAAAGAACTTTGAGATGACAGAGATGGCTTGAGCAAAAGTAGAGGTAGAGAAAGAAGTAGAAGAGGTAGAAAATAGAGAGACAGTAAAGGAAGGGTGTTATCTAGACAAATTCCATGGAAAATAAGATGTGTGTAGACTGGTGAAGACGGCACAGAACTCCTGAATGGATAGACCGCTTGGCTCCCAAAGAAGCTTTCACAAAGTACTGAAATTCAAGGTATTCTTTGATCACATTGACTACCTTGCAAGTTTCTAGTTCTGAAAACTTCCAGATTTGAGAGTTAGCCTGTTGGAAAAATACATTTAAATTGCCTTTTTCTGAACAAACATGGTTTGGTGACTAAAAGCTGAACCGTAAGGTGACTTTGTGTGGGTGTCTGTATTGATTGCCTTCTTTACCTGAGTTAATTGTGGTACATTGGGGCTTGATTTTCACAGCCAAGAGAACACAGGAAGTTTCACAAATATAATCTGAATTGATCAGACTCTCCAAGATGAATCATAGGAATTAATAAGTCATGTTCAGGCAAGGCTTTCATGATAGACAATCAATTTATTCCATATCTTAACAGAATTAGGGTGAATGAATAAAAGAATGTTTCAAAAGAAATCTAAGGACAGCGCATTTGCCATGAGATAAATTAAACTATGGGTCCACAAAGTCAATAAAGTTGAGGCTTTTTTGTCATTTGAACTGCAACATAGAATACCAAGGATATATTTGAAGTATAAAGCCCACTCCATTCTTAGGTCAAGATACTGTCTCTTGAGGTTCTCATATTAAGTTTTAATAGAATAAGTAAAGCATTCATATCAAAAAACATCAAATATTCATGTGAAAAATCCAGTAAGTGAAACGTGATAAAAATTCAATAACTGAAACATTTAAATAAATACACATTAAGTACCTAGTTTGTAGAAAGATGTTATTATTTACCCTGTAATTAGAAATGAACAAAATAGGCTTCCTGTTCCTAAGACATTTAGTGTGTAATGGTGTGGAATGCACAGCTTCTTGTAACATGGGAGGGAGCGTGGAATTGGTGCCATAGGAGGACAGATAAAGTTTATAGATGCACAAACTTCACAGAAAAGAGGTAAGAAGGGAATTGTGGAGATTCTTGTTTGCATTTAGGCAGGCCTTATGCAAAGCATTGCAAGTGCATTCTCTCCCTTGATCTTAGGAAACGTTTTATGTGAAAATACTATTGTTATGCCTTTTAAAAACAATGAAGAGTCTGGAACTCAGGGGGGATACATAATAAACTCTTTCCACAGCTTATAGCCCTAGACTTTCTGATTTGATTCTCAGAACTACTGCACTGTACTGCCTCCTAGGGGAAGATCTAATGGAGGTGATATAATTATAATACTATTAAAAATGAGCACAAGAGAATCCGGGCACACACCTTACAACCACCACCACCACCAAAGTCACCAATATGAGAAGAATCAGAAGTTTCCCAGAAAATACTGAGTATGATAATCTCAGAGTGTCAAGTATCTGGCACTTGGCAAGTGTTGTAATTTACATGTTTTATGTAAAGTATAAGAACAGACTGGCAGGACGTCAAGTCCCAGGAAAGTTTGATCTTAATTTCATGTGGACAGAGATACCTTTCATGTGTAATCACAGTACTGTAACTTTTTCTGATGATTTTAAGTCATTTCAAATCTCTTCCTTTCTCAGGTTCTTATGCCCTCATTTCCTCAGTAATTATAACATTGCAAAATATTTTAAGAAAATCAGACTTCAACATTTCCAAAAAATCGTTTCATAAAGAGAATGAAATAAATATTAGAAAAAGGCTCCGATGCGGTCAATTAAGAATCCCAAGTCAGTAATTGATCTGTAATCTGATGGACCTGTTACATGATACATGGAATATTTTTTCTATAACCCTATTAAAAAGATCAGCTCAATCCTGTCATGGCAGCACAATTTTTGCAAACATATAATTGAAGTCCTTTCTTGGGGCAAAACATGATCCTTCTTCAAGTGTGGATGGTTGAGTATATCAATCTTAGTGTACGTTCTTCATTTTTCCATTTTTTTATAGATCTGTGAAAATTCTACCAGCACCAGGTACTTTACCAGATGCTAACAAAATAATTTATCCAGTGATCTTGGTGATCCGCTAAATAAAGTGTTTGCTTCTCCTGGAGTAATGGTAATGAGGAACAGAAATGTCAGAGCTCACTGCAATTGAAGCACGGAACTTCCAGTCCTTCCCACTGCCTGGATTAGAGCCTTTTCCAAAAGGGATGCAGCAACTTGAACCCTCCTTGGCTCTCCCTCATTAGGAATGTCTCCTTGTGATCTGTCTTAGAGAATGATGGTTTCTGAACTACATGTGACTAGAGAATCCATCTAGGCCAAGTGCCATCATGTCAGAAATAAGTTTCCTGGTTCCAGAAACACAAAAGGACTGAAATTTTGGTCTCACTTAATCAACTTGCACTTGAGCTTGGGCCTCCGGCTCTAAATACCATATCACGTCTCTCCCTCTGATGTGTGTTCTTAAAGCTGATAGTCTCATTACCAGGCCTCTTCTGTGATATATGTTCACTGCGTGCATGAATTAGAGAAACCACAAAGTAAACTATTCCCTCCATATATTGCATGTGTGTATGTATGTATGCATATGTATGCATGTGTTCACATGCGTGTGGAGGGGCACATGTGTGTTCTTGTGGAAAGCAGAGGTTGACTCCTGATGCCTTCCTCAATTGCTCTCCAACTTACTTCTTGAGGCAGTGTCTCTCCCTTGAATCCAGAACTCTGTGATTCTGCTAGTCTAGGTAGCCAACTTACCCACTGATGGCCCATGTGCACCTTTGAAGCCCTGGGGTTACAGGTGTGTAGGAGCACACCTGGCACCAATGTGGGTACTGGGATCTGAGTTCCCGTTGTCATGCTTGCACTGTAAGCACTTGACTAATTAATCCATCTCCGCTGTCCTCTACATTTTTGTTTTTTATATGTCTATTTATTTCCAAGGAGAGAGAAAGAGGGGGAGAGAAGGGGAAGGAAAGAGGCAGAGAGAAAGAGAGAGCATGGGCATGTCAGAGACTCTAGTGGCTGCAGAAATAACTCCAGAAGCATGCTCCGCTTTGTGTATTCAGCTCTACGTGGGTATGGGGAAATGGAACAGAGGGTTTTAGGCTTTGCAGGCAAGCACCTTAACCACTAAGACATCTCTCCAGCCCTCCTTTTATTGTGGGGCTTTGCAAGCAAGTACCTTAACTGCTGAGACATCGCTCCAGCCCTCCTTAAAACTTTAATTTTAACATTAAACATTAATTATAAAGTTGTGAGATAAGCAAACAGTGTACAGTAAATATACAAACACCTTTCATTAAGGATAATCAATTCTTATATTGTACCATTTGTGTTTGTTCTTTCTCTCTCTCTCTCTCTCTCTCTCTCTCTCTCTCTCTCTCTCTCTCTCTCTCTCTCTCTTATTCTCCTCCTTGCATCTGGTACAGTTCCATGTTTGAAGTCATGGATGCTCATGACGTGACATTTTGAATGTCCCAAGCCTTCTAGTTTGATCTATGGATTATCTGATGATTTCTTCCTTATTATATAATCAACATAAGCACATCCCAAATCTGTTGTATAGTATATACCAGCTCAGATTACCAAATACATTTTAATTTTGATATTCTATATATTTTTCAACTGAAGCATTGATTGCATATTGTAGACTTCATCTTTAGCAACCAAAGACTAATGTTATCTCCCCTGCCTTCTCCAGAATAAGTGTTAGTAATTCTAATGTTTAGAATCATGTTTTGTAAACTTCTGCTTTCGGATGAGATTATGAAGTATTTTTTGTGTTGTTTCTGTTTACAGGGTCTTGGCTTTATAGTGGAAATGTGTTCTCCCAACTAACCTTTTGGGTAACACTGTTGTTTCTATTAATCAAATAAAGGCAAACATCATTAAGTAGGTAATGTCTCAACCATTGCTGACGTACAAACACAACACATTAGTCTTTCCAACTCACTGCTAATGTGCTTTTATAACTTAACTCTCATAACAGGAATATTGTATAAATATTTACCAATTCATTAATGACATTATGTTCAACTGTGTGATTCCAATTAATATAAGCATGGAAACAGCAAAGGAACTTTGACTTTTTTCAGACAACAAATGCAAGGACTTTGGCATATTCTGAAATGTTTGACAGGGACTTAATTAGCTCTCAGAAGTATTATATTGTGACCTGTACTTAGTCTAAGGGAATTATGCTTACTTGATTCTGATAGTGCGCAGTTTTGATAAAAGATGCCAGTTTACTAATACTGGTGACCTCATTCCAGTGTCATGTCGCCTTGTATAACCTTGTTGGAGAGTTCTTGATTAAAAATCGGGAACATCATTGTGACAGAAGAAGTTATTCTAGCCAGACATGGTGGCACACACCTTTAGTCCCAGAACTTGAGAAGCAGAGGTAGGAAGATGGATGTAAATTCAAGGTCATCCTGAGACTGCACATTGAATTCCAGGTCAGCCTGTGATAGAGTGAGACCCTACCTCAAAAAACAATAACAAAATAAAAAGAAGTCATTCTAAAAAGGGAAGGCCTCACTCACAGCTCTGCTGTTCATGCTGCATCAGATGAACCCTCTTGCCAAGATCATTTTCTTTTATTTAGAATATCTGTTAGTATATCCTTCCCAGACACCCTGATATCAGTTTTCAACACTTACACATTTTTCAAGACTTCAAAAATTGGCCTTGGATCTCAGGTAGAATAACAAAATAAATAATTTTTGTCTTCATTTTAATACAGAGGACTTCTAAAACATAACCATTTATCAGTGAAATAGAGGTCATTCTGCTTGAATTTTTGATGAAAATCCAGTACCATACCTAAAATGTGTCAATTTTATTGTTTTCTGGTTTAGAATTTTTAATTATAAATTCCAAAAGTCTAATTAAAAAATAATCATTTATCATTTTCCTTTCTTCTTTCTCCTTTTCCCATTGTTTCAATTTAGTTCCCCCTTTGTTTTTCCCTTCTTTCTTTGGGTCTGGTTCTGTTTGCCTGACTTTTTTATCCCATTGCTGATCAGACAACCTTGCAGGGCATCCTCAAGGAAAGCCAGAAACAGAATTTAAATAACGCTACCTACTTCTTGCAATGCAGGCACACATGTTTAGCAGATGGCCTCCTGCCCCAATTGGATGTCCATCTAGCATGGACTCTGGCCTCTGAGTGTTTTGTAAGGACCATTCAGGAAAAATGTTTCTTCTCAACAACATTTGTCAGGTTCTAAAAAAGAATTTCTCAAATGTAATATTCCCATTTGGGATATCCTTATAGCAGAACTGAAACAGACTTAGAGTAATTGAATCTCATAATTTGGAAGAAGTGCTTAGTACAAGGTTTCTTAACCTGGAAAATAAAGAGTCCTCTGGGGAACTATTTTAGAATAGAGTCTATTCATCTTCAGACCAACCCAATCTAAATCTCCAGAAATCTGTGTTTTATTTATAATAATTGTTCAGCTTACTAGTCAAGAACAATGAAGTCTGGTTTAGTGCTTTGCCCCATACAGAAAATGACGTGCTAATTCAGTGCACCTGCAAAAAAGAAATGGTTCTTTTATGTGCAAAGCACCAGCTTATGTTGTGCACC
Source organism: Zapus hudsonius (assembly GCA_004024765.1). Taxonomy (NCBI): domain Eukaryota; kingdom Metazoa; phylum Chordata; class Mammalia; order Rodentia; family Dipodidae; genus Zapus; species Zapus hudsonius. The sequence goes on along the minus strand of PVHP010018016.1, from coordinate 23,943 downwards.
ATTCAGGCTTCGGGATCAGTATGTCCAAAGTATGCCTTCACTTCTGTCCATCTGACCAGCAGAGCTAACAGAACAACCTAGAGGGAGACAGCCGTGGAGTTTACTCACAGAGGCATGATCTTTTAACTTTTCCATTCTTCCTGCTTCTTGTTTACTCTTAGAAGAGTGTTCGAAAGATTCAGAGAGCCAGGAAGGAGCATGCACTCATGCATTCATCATGGACCCTGGAAGGAAGGAATGCTTTGGATTTATTAGACTATGTAAGTGAGAAGCTGTGGCTCCATGCAAGACTCCATCACCATTCCCTTCTCTTTTCTGGACTCTACTTGGCACTGAAGAAATTCAATTTCAAACAGAATTCCTTGCATACAACCACAGGTTGACCACTGGCACATTGTGGTGGGTGAGGAAGCCGGGGAAAGCAGACTGAGACTTGTAATGGGGAGATGTTGAGAAACCACCATGATACACACTTATAACTAGAGGCAGACAAGGCTATTTCTTGTCATCTGACCTCAGCTCCAGCAAATTCGTATGAGCCTTAAGGAATATGCAGAACTATCCTTCATTTTCTGCTTACACTTATGGGCTGGGATCCCACAGCAGGGGTTATTGAGAAGACTCATCTTTCTCTGGGATAAGGCTGCTGACTCCTCATAAATTCCAGGTAACTTGAAGAACCACATTAATTCTATTATATTCTTGTAATGAATTAATATGCACATGGAATTTTATATTTATTTTTATAATACTTATTATTTTCTCTTAAATCTACTAAAGTAGAAAGTTTGCTACATTTAAAATCTGACTTTATAGATTAAAAGGTCAGAACCCCCCAATGTCCTCGTATGATCCTTGTGGCTACTCACACCAGGTAAAACCACTTTATGTGAAAGAAATGTTTGGCTTGATGAAAAACGTTTTATCTACATAAATGCAAAGTACCATCCCTTCACATTCAGTCTTTGTGTGCGCATCAAAGGTGAAGGGAGCATCTTGTGAGGACTGAGGTGCCATGAGACAGAAGAGAGGCAGATCTAAGGTGGAGCAGAAGGAAATTGACTGGAAATTGACAGAAGTGTGGGTGAGCACTAGATCAAGGAGATCCACCTGGTTTGAATAGTGAGGAGCATCACAGTTATGGGAAACACCCATTTATCCCAGACAGAACCTTCCTGGTTTATCATAAGTGAATTTCAGAGTCCGGCACATTTCTGGCACTAGGGTACAATTGTCAGGCTCTGAAAAAGGCCCTAATGGCTTTGCCTATCTTGATTTACTAGGAAACTATGCAGGAGGACTGATCTAGGGGTCAGCTATGACAATCCCAAATCAATTGGATGCAATAATGGCTGGGATTTACCAACTGGATGCAGTGATGGCTCAGGCGATAAAGTGTATATGCAGCAAAACTCTGAGAACCTCAGATCGGAATTTCAGACCCATGCAAAAGCCAGAATCTGTGGCGAATTTCTGCATCCCCTAGTGCCTATTGCAAGAAAAGAGGCAGAGGCAGGAGAATTTCTGGGAAGCTGACAGAACAGTGAACAACAGTGGGAAACCTTGCCTCATAGGAAGTAGAGTGGAGTGCAGAGACCTAACTCAAAGTTGCCCTCTGACCCCCCCCCACACACACACACACGATGGCATGGACTCACCCACACTCACATGCGTGCACACAAAATAAATATAAAACAAACAAGTGAAAAGATAGATAAAATTAAGAAAATGGCTGTAGTTGTGAAAGCTGAATTAACACATTCTTTATTCAGTTGGGCTTTTGCGCACTCCATTCAGCTCTCCTCTGTCTTCTGTTACGGGGATTTCATCTTTTTCAATTCAAGGAGATTATTGATATGCACTTACTACTTACTGCTGATAGTCTGTTGTTTTGCTGGATATTTCATAGATCCTTGGTTGCTTTCTTCCTTTCTTCCTCATTCTTTGTGATTTATTCTGTCTAGTGATATTCCTCGATTATTCTATTTTTAAAGATATTTTATATATTCATTTATAAGTAGAGAAAGAGATATACATTCAGACAGATAGACAGACAGACAGAAAGATAGACAGACAGAAAGATAGACAGACAGACAGACAGAAAGACAGACAGACAGAAAGACAGACAGACAGGGAATGGGCATGCCATGGCCTCCAGCCACTACAGACTAATTCCAGATGCATGTGCCACTTTGTGCATCTGGCTTTACTTGGTTACTGGGAAATCAAACTTGGAGTCCTGGGCTTTGCTGGTAAGTGAGCAAATTGCTGACCCATCTATAGATTTATGACTATCGGTTATGATGAAACAGAATGGTCAACATGATAAACATGCACAATGTGGTAAATTTTAAAAATAATGCAAACAAGATAGACATAAACATTACTCAGTATAACAGTCTTCAGTGTAGAGATAATAGGAATGGTCTCCATAGAACACATGGAGTATGACATCTAACCTAACAGTCTGCTTTAAGAACACAACCTGTGCAGAGGGTTATTAAGCCAGAGTTATTAATGAACAAAAATTAAATAAACATGTTGTGTTTTACTGTGATAAATGGAATATAGGGGATTAAAGCTTTGGATAAATGTAGCTAACACGACAAATTGCCTAAGGTAACTCTCAAGAAATGAGAAAATTATTCTTGATTATTGAGATTGTTACTTTTAGAAAGATTTGGAAGAAGATTGTGGTGAATGCTTCCATTAGTTAGTTACTATTACTTGTAGTATCTTACAATATTTTATTTAGTTATTTTTAAGAGAGAGAGAGAGAAAGAGAGAGAGAGAGAGAGAAACAGCCACTGCACACCAACTCCAGACCTTTAAGCAACCTAGTGCATCTGGCTTTATGTGGATCCTGGGGAATTGAACTCGAGTCCTTCTGCTCTATGGGCAAGCACCTTGACCGCTGAGCCACTGAGCAGTCTCTCCATCCCTACTGACAGCATCTTTGTAAACCATGTGTCAATTGCATTTTTCACTATTATTGAACCCTTAAAGTTCTGTTATTCTGCTTTTCCTTGAATTTTGCCTGTAGCAGAGTAGACTAGCTGGGCATATAATAATCAAATCAAAGCAGAGTGACTTTGGCTAAGTTGTTTAGATTTTGTGAGCTTTAATTTCATCTTCTATAAAATGATTATGCAATTAAAGCTATGACTTTAATAACTATGATATTACCTGAATCATAGAATGGAGGCAGTAAAATTAGATAAAACCTATTACTTTTTGACATCATTATAATGCTTGGAGGAAATTCGATTTCTGTTAGATATTGATAGTATTAACCTTATAAATATTACTGAAATAAAGCCATATTAATATTTTTGAGGATGTAACTCATTTCACATTTTATTAATATTTCATATATAATACCTGTGGTTATAAGTGTGTTCACACACATGTATTACTGCCTATTGTTTTATAAAAATCCACACCAAGGAAGATCAGGATAAATTAATATTGAATGGTTTTAAATGTTTTAATTAGTTCCAAACTCTTATTACTCCATGGCTCTTCTCACTCAAGGCTCTGAAATGCTATATCTTCTCTGAAATTAAGCAAAAAACCTCTTAAAGAAGTACTGTTTTTACTGCTCATTATTCTGGTATCATTCCATTATGTAAAAACACAAAGCTCTGTTTCCATTTTTGTTAATATATGTTAGAAACAATATCAGATTTCTTGCTATAGTCACTCTTACCTAGTCAAATCTAACACAACAATGTGGCTAACCTCCTATTATCTTTAAAGCTAATGTTTAACACCTACCTCAGACTTTGTAACTCCTTTTGTGAAAAAAAAATTCCATGTATTTTTTCACTAGTAAACTTCAATCTTTGAAGACAAATTTGGACTGAGTGATTCAATAGACTTTTTAAGTCAACATGCATGTCCCTGTAATCAATCAAATTTCTCTATTAAATGACCATTTCTATAATCACATTGGGCTGTAAAAGTATATGTTCTTAGTGAAATATGCAGAATATCTGCAGATATGGGTGGGCAGATGTAATGCTTCAACTTTATTGTAAACTTCCCTTGGTTTAAAATTACCTAGGAGAATGGCTAATATTAGCCTTGGGCATGACTGTGAAGAAGTTTCCAGAAAGCAGTGACAGAGGGGGAAGCTCCACCCAAATGAGGGAAGGGCTTCATTGCATTGGTCCGGTGCCCGGGCAGAAGAAAGAAGAGGAGGAGAAGGCTGTCATGGAATTCTCTCTTCTCTGATTCCTGATCCTCCTTCAAGTGAAAAACACTCCTCTACCTTGAACTCCCAGCCGGATTGTACTGGGTCCAAAAGCCCAGACCTATGTAACCATGGCTGGACCTTGTGAGATGATAAGTCAAAATAAAATGTTCCTCCTGTAAGTTATTTCAAATGGCTGCCTTGTCACAGTGATACAGTCTCTAAAACTATGATAAACTTTCAACAGGCTCCATTGTCTTCCCTTCTGTTCAGTGGAGTCTCTGCAGACCACCCTTCCCTCCCAGGCCCTGTAGAGGCTGATTTTCCCTTTACATTGTCAATGTCTCTTGGATTCACACCTCACTAAGGAATACAGATTCAATGCAACATCTCTCTGACCACATTCAGAAAAATGTTTCCCACACTTCCTTCTCTTGACCTATATGTATACCTTCTTGGCAAAATCATGAACTTGCCTCGACCCCATTCTCCTGTGGTTGGGAAATCACATCATGAGCTACATGGGCCATTGAGAAGGGTTGAACCTTAAAGGGACCCTCAGTACTGCTCAGAAACACAGCTGTTTTTTTTCCTGGTGAAGGTTTTCTCCACTTATCACAATAACCCTGGAATGCTTCTTTCTCCACCCGCTGACCCACATCCTGCTTCTCAGCCTGCAGCAGGTACCACCAGGATCAACCCTAACCCTAACCCCCTCTTTTCTTCCCTGTCACCATGTTATAAAGAAAGTAGCCTGGGTCCTCTTGAGCAAGGCTCAGCAAGCCAGATCCTCCTAACTCTCAATGATTTTTGGACATTTAATTAATCACCCACTCCATCCAAACTGTTTCTCTCATTTCCATGTGCTTTGTTGTAATGACTCCTTCTCTGATTAGGCCTAAACATATTTTATGCTTTTGTAAAAATGAATCATATCCCCCTTCCTAGTTAATGTTACACTATCCTGCACAGAGAGAACTTTCGCTATAAATGGCTATTTTCTTTCTCAGTCTTTCCTCCTCATTTTTCCTCATTGTTGGGCTGCTTTGCAGACTTTTTCCTTTTTGTGCTCTGAGAAGATGCACTTCTTGGACAACTACACCTTGCTGTTTTCCTTCTCTTTACTCTGTGCCTTCTACCTGTGTCTCCCCTCTTGAATGATTTTCACAACCATTTCAATTGACGTCTTAATTCTGAGCGTAAACAGAACCTACGGCCCCCACTTCTTTCCAAATATTTCCATTTGGAAAACCAAGGAGAGGTCAGAAAGTCTCTTCAACACTTATCTTAATCTCTGTTGATATAATACCTTCTCTCCCCTCCCAATAATTGGTATCTCCCCACATCCAGTTAACTAGCAAGATGATTTTTCAGCTCTGGAGCTGTTTTCCAGTACAGATGGCCAATACCAATAATAAAGATACCAAGATTCATTGAATGCAAAAAAAAAGTATTCTGCTAAGAATATTGATAAAGTGCATTGTCTTTCCCCTAACGTGGAAGTCAAAGTGATCCTTCTAAAGAGCATATCTGTCTCCATCACTCCTCCCATTGAAACCTTTGGCTTTCACCCCCTTATCTCGCATTAAGCCTCTTTTTTTTCCCCAGCGTTCAGAAGACCCTATGTGAAATGATTCAGGCAATGACTTAATCCCCCTCTCCTATTACCTTCGGTATATAACCTACGATGAAATTTGGTTTCACAGTCCTAAAATGCATAGTATGTTCTTTTGAAGTGGTACAGAGCTCTGAGGTATTCGAACCCCCATGCCAGTAGCTCACAAGTCTTGAGTTCGTATCCACTTTAGTAAAGAATTGAAAACGTGGAAGCAGCACTTGATTTATTTTAGGGAGAGTTAAAATAAGATGGAAAGCAAAGCAGGCATGTTCCCAAGTGAAAAGTTTGGCTGAAAAGAGGGAGAGGAACCTGGAAAGTCTCTCTCCTATGGTATGAAGCTTCCTTGCTCACAATCCTTATTCCTTTCATTTCTGAAACTTTATAGGTTACTCTTCTTCAGAGAATGAGTGTGCAGCGGTCACCCACAGGAATCTGGCCTTCTATCAGTGCCTGTATTGATTGTGGACTTTCTGTCCTGTGGTCTCTGCTAAAGAAAGCTATGAGAGAGCAGCTTCCTAGAGCCCATTTGTTTGCTGGCCTGAGCAGCCCCGAGTGTCTGGAACACAGAGGACCTCTCAATACAAGAAGCAGCAGGATTCAGTTCATCCTGCAGCTCTGGATTCCAGAGTTGAAACGCTTGTGTTAGATGTTAAATAAATCATTATTGAAAGAATTTTTCTCCAGTTCAACTCTTAACTGAAATGATTTACATTTTCATCCCTTTCCTTCTCATGATTTTGTTAAATCAATAAGTACCATTTCAGATTAAGATAACTGTTTTTTTTTTTTACTTACTTACCTAAAACTGCCAGAGGCTCTTTCTTTTTTTCTTTCTTTCTTTCTTTCTTTCTTTCTTTCTTTCTTTCTTTCTTTCTTTCTTTCTTTACTTCTTTCTTTCATCTGTCTTTCTTCTTTCTTTCTTCTTTCTTGTCTTTCTCTGTAACCACAGAACACAGAGTGCAAACCTTCTCATATCAAGATCTGTTCATCAAATGAGTCTTTTCTTTTCTCCCTGGGATCTTGCTGTCTCATCCATATCCATTATTCTTCATCTAGAATCTTTCTTACAATTAGTTGTCTATGTTCTTGTTAATTTATCATTATCCCGGTTCTAACACGGTTTCTGTTAATTAGAAAGTAAAAACATCTTGGGCTGGAGAGATTGCTCAGTGGTTAAGGCACTTGCCTACAGTGCCTAAGGCCCTGAGTTCAATTCCCCAGGACCCACATAAGCCAGACCCACAAGGTGGTGGCCCTGGTTCTCTCTCTCTCTCTCTCTCTCTCTCTCTCTCTCTCTCTCTCTCTCCTTGAAAAATGAATAAATAAAATATAAAAAAAGAAAGTAAAATCATCTGAATCAATCTAATGAAGTGGAAAAAAAGAACAGACTCTAAAAATTTTAGGATTTTCTTTATAATATTCTGAACTTCTTGAGGCAGGAGATGAACCAGCCCTGACACATCAGCTAGGGCCCAGATGAAGCCACAGAGGAAATGGTGAGATGAGCAAGAGTCCTGCTCCCACAGTGAGCCTGCCTGACATGAGGATACTCAAAACATCCCGAAGCAGAAATCAGAGGCTGCTAAGAGCTCAACACTAAAGCAGACTTAAAACTCACCCACCATGGCTCAGGGAACTTGGCAGAAGAGGGGCAGAAAGATTGTCCATGGAGGTCCCCTGTCACAAGGACTGATCCAGACGAACCATGGAGGAGGTTATCCAGTGGAGGGGGGAGGGGAGGGCAGTGGGGAATTGGGGATAACAACTCATTGTTTGCCCACTAAATGTTGTAACTCATTATGGACAATAAATTAAAAAAAAAAAAAAAAGAAAGATTGTCCATGGAGCACACCCAGGAGGGTCTTCAGTGGAATGGGAGCAGAGAAGAGGGAGATGGTGGTACCAACACATGAATTGCACATAGAGTTTCTACTTATTAAAAAAATAAAATATTTTTAAAAGAACATAAAATATTTGGATCAATGTAATGAAGTAGAAAAAATGGAGACTAAAAAATTTAAGATTTTTAAATAATTTTCTGAAGTTCTTGAGGATAAAAGCTACATCACGTACATGGTTCTATTCTAATGACTTAAGACTTGTCTAGTTTATTAACTTCCAATTCTCCACACTCTATCTTAGAATTGGAAGAGAATTGGTTGTTTGGAAGAGGATGAAAAAAATAGCCCTGGAATGAGCAATTTAGCACATATGAAAGCAAAAATAGAGAAAAAAAAATATGTAAAGTGTGTTGAACTGATCAAATCTTGCAAAAAACACAAAACTTCCTTTGAAATTAATTGCTTTCCTACTAACACTTGTTTTGCACGCTCTTCAAGAACAAAAATGGGTAATCCAATGCCAGCCCCTTCTTTGGCTGGCAGGGAAACAATGCCATTAAGATGTTACATTTGAAAGCTTGGGGAAATGGTAGGCACGTTTATGTTCTGAGCAGTCCCCAGGGTAACCGTGGATGAATTGAATATACAGACAGCCACAGAGTTGCTAGGTGTCTTCAGCGGAAAAAGCATCGTCTGTGGTTTCTATGACAACCTCGAGTCCATCCAGCTCCAGTGAAATCAGCAGAGCAGCTGCACACACAAACAGATACACTGGGCAGAGTCTACAGAGCCTTGCTAGGCATCAGTAGACTGGGATGTTTGTTTACAAGTGCAAGGTTACTGATTGGGAAATATTTACTTCCTATTAGGACTCCTACTGCCTCACTTTGTTCACCTTGTTAATGTTTAGTAAGAAGTTGAAAGAGAGGAGGAACAAGGTTTCCAAGTGGAAAGGCTAGCTAAATAATGTCTCCATTTGTAAATGCAAAGCAGAAAAAAAATCTGTTTTGTGGAGAAGGGGGTCTTCATTTCAGTGCTCATTTGACTCAGTAACATAACAGCTTTTTATAATAATGTATGATGATTCTTATTATCATTACATTTTTACTACATGATAAGATATTAAATACATGGTAGCTAGCGTTTTTTTTTTTTTCTGTACAACAACACTTCAAATTAGGTTACTAGGTTAATTTAGTCCATTTTCACAAAGTCCAAGAGTAATTAAATGCCCTGTCCCAGGTCACACAACATTAAGAGAAGAAAGACTGAAACACCGAATTTGAAGTTAATTATACTATTAAAATGTTTGATTGAGAGCCTTTTCAAGTCATATACAAAAACTTAATGATTAAAAAAAGTATATATTATACATTCATTTACAACACCTTTAAAATTTTTCACATGATAAACCAAGTTTAGTAAGGTTATAAAAAAAAGCAGAGAGCAAATATATTTACCTCATATCCAATGGTTGATTTCCCTCAGAAATAAAAAATACGTGTGGTAAAGGAAGTAGAATTAACTCTTAACTTTGATATTCAAATAGCACTAACAATAAGGGAAATACATATTAAATTGATACTATTTTCACGTGGAAGATTAGTAAAAGTATCACAGTGTAGATCGAAAAGGAACGTGACTAAAATGATTCATAATTTTTGAAGGGAAAAATTCTACTGGAGATAGATGCAGTGACATTCAGAAATACACTGCTGACTTTCCCACCAGCTTTCCTCTAGTAATCCAAAGCAAAGAGGGCCACATCCGAAACACAGCGCGGGTTAATTCTCATCTCAGTAACAGAAGGATGCTCAAAGTGTCTAAGTGTGTGCCTCTATTGTTGGCATGTAGTTTGAGCGAATTCCTCAAGGGCTCATGCGTAGCTTGTTCTTCATGTGCTCATATGAGAAGTGATAAGCATTGAACAAGTGGAGCCTAATGAGCTACCTTTAGCAGGTCAGGGGTAGGTTCTGGGAAGCAAAGGCGGGACTCCAGTTTCTATGGCTTTATATTTTGTGATATTCTCTCATTCTCAGACATGCTTCTGCCTTAATATGTATTTCTCTTATGGCTGGTGTTATTCTCCTCAGTAGCCACCTTCTCTCCTGCTTTGAGTGAAACTGGAACCTTCACCTGGTTAATTAACAGACCTTGACAGCCTGTATTTCTGTTGCTTGGAAGATGTGTCTTCTCTGATTTAAAGTTACTTCCATGGATGTCAAGAAGGCATAAGCCCCAATTCAAAGTGGTATTCTCATTGTAACCCGGTTAAGAATAATACTATGGTGTCATTGCAGGATGCTGATTAATCACCACAAATCTCAAAGTCTCCCATTGCACTGAAAGTACAGTACACCGAAAATTGTGCTGGAACTCTGAGTAAAGAAACTTGTAGATAAAAGAGGTGAGGGTTCAAGTTGATTTTTTCTTTTTGTGTCTTATTAGCATATATTATTTATGGATAATAGGTTTCATTATGATATATCCATAGATATTATATCAGTTACTTTACTCCTTTTTGTGGCCCGATGCCTAACAGAAAGCAGGTTAAGGAGAGAAAAATTGATTTTGGTTTGGACTATAATTTCTCCAAACATAAACCAAAATAAACCTTTCTTTCCTTAGAGTTGACATTTTGAAATAACTAACTGTAGGTCGTTACTTAATAGTGAGTTCCATAATGTGAGAATGTACTTGTTAAAGGTCACAGGCATTATGGCTCATTGCATGTGGCCTGCTTAGTGACCTGTGTCTTTAAGAACACGGATATGCAACAAAATTAAACCTTTGTTGTTCTTTCCTGAGAGTATGATATAATGTTTGTTAATTTGACTGGAGGTAATTTTAATATCAACTGATGACAAAAATGCATATTTTAATCACTGAAGTGACTTTGTCATTTTACGTAGAAATGTCATTACCGAAGCTGGGTTTTAGCCAGGCCACCTGAGTTAATAACCAACGTGCATCTTCTGACTCAGAGGGGTTGGAACAAAACTGTCTGTTGACCACAAAATGGTCATGACCTTTGTTATCTTCTGCGTTCAAAATACCACCGAAAAACTCAGCTCAATGGAGCTGACTTTGAAATGAAGTGGGAAATCACTTCACATAATTAAGAACAGAGTAACACTTTTCTCCATTTACATCATGAGTCATGATTAAATGATTAATACTCCCAGGAAGTATATCTTTTTGTCTTTTTTGTTATATTATTACTACTTAGTCTGCTTGCCTCATGTTAAATTCAACTTTCATTTGGGATTTTTATACAACTAGCATGACAGACAGAAATACTCAAATTCTTACTATGAAATTGTGTATAACATCTATATTTAACTAGAAAATGCATTCTTCATAGGAATACTCAGACAATAGTTTATTCATAGCATTGGTTATATTGCCATAGCTAAAGCCAAAAGATCCACTGTAAATTAAACTCCATATTTAGTCCAACAATAAGAACACCATTGAAGGCAACTCAAGGTAATTAACAAGACAATTCATTGTTCATTTTACTGTATAATTACAAGAAGAGGGAGGAGCTAATGGAAAGTAAAAGTTCAGAGACTTAACTGCCACCAGCATTTTCTTTTGTTGTTTCTATCTTCTATTCAGATTTTAAAAAGTCTCTAAAAGTCTAAACTGGTTGTCTAATATGTCCACATCCACATGGTGGAATTACAGGTATGTGACCACACTAGGCATGTTAAGTGGGTACTGGTTGCTGAACCCAGGTTTGCCAGGTAAAATCTTTGCCTATTTACTTATTTGTGTCCCCAGCTCAAACGATAGAATTTTCGGAAGCAGAATATCTTTTTTTAAGTTGAATAGAGAGAGACATATGCAATTGGAACTCAAATAAATAAATAAAGCATAATTAGAAAGATTGAGAAAAGTTTTCATAGTCAAAATAAAAACACAGGGCTGAAGAGATGGCTTAGCGGTTAAGGCGTTTGCCTGCAATGCAGAAGGACCTGAGTTCGATTCCCCAGTGCCCATGTAAAGCCAGATGCACAAGAGGGCTGGAGGCCCTGGCTTGCTCATTCTCTCTCTCTCTCTCTCTCTCTCTCTCTCTCTCTCTCTCTCTCTCTCTCTCTCTCTCTCTCTCCCTCTCTCTCTCTCTCTCTCTCTCTGTATTTCTCTGCTTGAAAATGAATAAATAAAATATTTTAAAAAAAATAAAAACACAATCACAGCCCATAGCTATTTCTATGATTATGTCTTCTTTTCATACAGTAGAAGTATGCATAGCCCGATTTATCATTCATCAGGGGCTCTCTTTCTGTCTCAGTCTCTTCTGTTCTTGAAGAATTGTCTGTGTATATACATGCAAATATGCACTACCCTCATTCATAACACGATTACTGAAAACATATTGAATGAATTCAGCAAATAATGAAGACTGAAGACATCCTGGTAAGCAAGACAACTTTTCTGCCCTCCAGGGAATTATGATCTACTGTATGAGACAAGGATTTATGATCCGGTAGGGATTGCAAGCAGTAAAAATAAATGAATGCAATTCGGTAAATGAATAATATGAATTAAGATGGTTAAAATAATTTGAAGCCAATAGAATTCAGCAAAGTGGTGAAGTGAATAGACAAGGACAGAACATGCAAACAGAGTGAATTAGTGGTGAGAACTCTCTTTAAGGCGATACACTAAGGGCTGTGGAGACACGTCAGCCAGTATTTGTCTTGGGAGCTAAAGATCAGAGTTTGAATTCCAGAACCCACATAAAAATCAGGTGTGGTGGTGTACCCTTGTAATACCAGCACTGGGGTGGCAGACACAGGAGGATCCTTGGGGCTCACTGGCCATCTACTCTAAACTAATTAAGTAAGGCTAATGAGAGACCTTGTCTCACATAAAGTCACATGGTTTTCAAGAATGACACCCATGATATCCCTCTTCATCTAGCCACACAGACACAAGCACACATGCTCATGTGTACACACACCCACACACATCCACATCCATACACACACATCCCACACACACCCACACCCACCTACTTAGCCCCCCACATACACACACACATCCATACACACACATTCATATGCACACACACACATACATACACACACACAAACATACAGACACACACACAGGGCATTATACTAGTTATAGCAACCAGATGTTTTCAGTTTGAGTGGAGAAACAAGCTATATGCATTGTACATAAATGTGTGGATTATCTTAGTGTTCATAGTTATGTAATTATAAGATCATGGAATATGAAAACGTGCATTATTTCATGAACATGTTTGATTTACAGTTAATGAACCATTTATTAGATCAGTACTCAATGAAAGAATACTTCAAATTAAGACAGAAACAGTGTCTTATCCAATAGGTCTCTTGCATCCTTTGTATAATAAGTACAGTCCTTTCTTTCCCAGGATCCCTTTCTTCAAAGAATTGCCAACATGTGATAGCCAGAAAACCATAGCTCATTCATGTCACCTCATGTCCATTCCTTCATATTCTCCCCATCGCTGACACTTTGTTTGCCAAACTTTTAAGAAAGTGTCCTCTCCATCTTTCTACCCTTGCCCAGAAGCTTCTCCGATGTTCTGCTGTGACAACAGGTGCAATCTCCTCACGTTCTCTTTGCTTCCACTCCGTCCTCCATATCTTTGCAAATTATACAGCACGAGCTTTACTAAAGGCAATGTAAGCTACATAGTTCCATCACTTCCCTGATCCTTTTTGTTGAGTCCGTGGGTAGTTTTCGCTGTTTTATAACTATGACCTGTAATCCACCTGGTCAAGGCTTTTGCCCGCTTCACCCCAAGACTCTCCTGAACTTGGCACTCCAAGTCCACTGGAATCATTCAGTTCTTTGAACATTGATATTCTCTGTTGCCAAAGGACTTGGTTGTGTAGTTCTCTGTGTAGACACCTGCACCTACTGTTTTTGTCTCCCATTCCTATTCTTGAACAATATCTGCAGTTTAGTGTCTCAAACATTTCATTTCTTTGATGAAGTCTTCCTTGAACTTCCAAGGTATATAGTGTTACTTTACTAAGCTGCTATTATAGCCATACTGAAAGGTAGGACCCAGTCAAAACAGAGACTAGGTTCTTCTGTGAATCCAGCACAAATTTCTCATAGCCAGATGCACAAGGTGGTGCATGCATCTGGATTTTGTTTGCAGTGGCCCATTCTCTATGTCTTTCATTTTCCCAAATAAATAAATAAAATATTTTTTAAAATAAAATTTAAAAAGAGTTAGGATACTGAGTTCAATGATTAAGAATGGGATTTCCAATCCAAAATGGGAATAATGGTAACCCTTTTCCCACACTGTTCTCTACGAAGAATTCATTTTATTAACCCTTCTGTAATTTGTTTATCTTAAAGAAAACATGGTGAGATATCTAACCTATATACCAAATGGTGTTTTACATTAGATATTTAATTTTCTTCTTTCTTAAAATGAAACCAGGGACTGGAGAGATGGCTCATCGGGTCCTGGTACATCTCTCTCTCTCTTTTTTCTCTCCCCTTTCAAATAAGTAAATAAGTAAACAAACAAATAAATAAATAAAAGTATTTAAAATGAGGGCTGGAGATATGGCTCGGGGGTTAAGGCACTTGCCTCCAGTGCCTAAGGCCCCGGGTTCAATTCCCCAGTACCCCCATAAGCCAGACCCATAAGGTGGTGGCCCTGGTGTGCTCTCTCTCTCTCTCTCTCTCTCTCTCTCTCTCTCTCTCTCTCTCTCTCTCTCTCTCTCTCCTTGAAAATGAGTAAATAAAATATTTTTAAAATATTTAAAATGAGAAAAAATAAGCATTTCTTAGTTTTTCCATTTTGCCTATGGAAACACAATATGGTCTTTTTATGTTGCTCTTGTTTTGTTTTGTTTTTGCCAAAGATGTGTCATTCATTTGTAATCTACGAAGAGCAAGAAGAGGCTATAGGATAACTGAATATACATATATATATATATATATATATATATATATATATATATATATATATATTTCCAACAGAATAGATTTAATGACTGTTGATGTCGTGTGCCAAGAATCTCATCACCAACCTCCACTCTTGAAGTATCCAGCCTTGCGTTGACTTTGATTTCTTTTGAGACCACAGGGCTTGGAAAATCTAAAATGATCCAATGCATACAAACTATTTTTTCCAAAGTCAGTCAAATTGATGACTACATGCTAATTTAAAAAATTGGAGTCTCAATGATAATTTCTTTTTTTCTTTTTTTGTATGTTTATCAAAGTAACGTCTCGCTGTAGCTCAGGCTGACCTGGAATTTGACTGGCCTCAAACTCAGAGCAATCCTCCTACCTCTGCCTGCCGAGAGCTGGATTAAAGGTGTGGGCCACCACGTCCAGATGAAAATTGTTTTTTTAATAGTACCTTTTAGAAACTCATAGGTGATCCAAAATGGAAGTATTGGGAATTCTTCTCTGACCAGAAATACTTGCCAAAGATTTTTTTTCCAATGATGTACTAAAATAAATAAATGAAAAAAGGATAATCTTAAAAAATATATGTTCTTTAAATTGGAAGAGAATTTGCTGATTTCAGAAGGATACTAAGAATCAAGTGTGTTGTTTAACTTGATCTATAAAATATAACTTGTCAGACTTCACAAAGATTTTATTTATTTGTTTGTTGATTGACTGATTGATTTATACTCAAGATATCTATTGATACTTATCAAGTCATCTGAAAACTTAGAATGGCAGACTTTTGTTTTCCTTGGGACTCTGAAGTCTGAATAGTACATCGGGATCATATTTGGCCCCTTGTGGCACCAGCTGATACAGTCATGGTCATGATTAAGCTGTCATCCAAGATGACTTACTCGTTGGCTAGAGTGGGTACAGGCTGCTGAATTGGAAGCCATCCAACGCTGTAAACTGCAGCCTTGCTTCCTATCGTTATGTGATTTTCCTGGGCTTCATCACACGACAGCATCTGAGTTCCAAGAATAAGTATCTTAAGATCAAGTCAGAAGTGCCTGTGTTCCTTATGACCTGGCAGCCGTGTGTGCAACACTGTACTGGATAATGTTGACTAGCGACACAAACACTATGTTTGGATGGGAAGAGCATCACTATCAGAGCCTAAGAAAAGCATGGAGAATAGTGAGATGCACTCTCTGATCTTTGAATCTATATCCTTCTCACATGCAAAATGTCATCATCCAACCCTCAAGAGGAACAAGCAACCTATCCAAAGCAGCAGGTGGAAGCATAAGCATTCATCACACAAAGGAGGTTTATGCCCAAAGTTCTCTTGCACAGCTCCCAACCAGCATTATTCTTCATTTAAATAACTTGACAAGGGCTCAGCAGTTAAAAGCACTATTTTGCCAAGTGTGCTGGCCTTAGTTCAATTACACAGAACCCATGTAAAGCCAGATGCACATAGTAATGGATTCATCTGGACTTAGTTTGTAGTAACCTAAGGCCCTTGTGCCCATATATTCTCACTCTTTCTCCCTCCTCACAAACAAATAAATAAATAATATTTTTAAATAACATGATCTAAAGAGATGACCTATTGTTACCAACTGCATACTCCATATCAAATGGTGTGAAACGAGTTTAAAAACTGCTCTGGACACATCCATACATCCATGAGTCAAAAGAGAGGCACTGATGTGTTGGTCCATAACACGTCTACAATCTAGCTGGACACATAATGCTACTTTTTTCTTGACCATGACTTAATCCTCCTTTCTGGAGATTGTTCTCCAAATTCCTTTATAGTGGCCTCCTGGTTCTTATTCAAATCTCTCTTGATTGTAATTTTTTCAGCTAATAGAACTTATTTTTATATCTGAGTGACTTTTTCACAAATTCTTTCTTCAACACATACTTTTCTAATTCAAAGATTTTTTTTTATATTGTGCCATGTTCCATTCAATTAAAATTAGAATTGCTTTAAAATATTGTGTTGTTTTCTATCAGTGTATATGTTGCTTTAGTAGCAGAAGGTAACATCTACAAATCTATTCCAGACCTTGGGTTCTCAGAGTATAACAGTTCCATACCTTAGTTTGGAGAGCACAGAACAGCATGCTGGGATTCATTAAAGTTTCAGAGAATCTCTGAGTCAGAATGATGCTTCTTAGAAGGGCTATCCGTGTGTGAAAGTTTCTTGTGTCTTAACAAAGGACTTTGTAGTACAATCCCACATTTGATCTTTGTTCTAAAAGTTTTTGAACATTACTTGTTACAGCATGCATGAGAATAAGAAACAGATTTTGCAATCAGCAACATCCCATGCCTGCACAACTAATAGTAAACCATTTAGTTCATCTCTCTGCTATTTTACTCATAGATAGCAAGACGAAACAAAAGTTCACTTCCAGGATCCTCCTGGGAATTCTCCTTGGGTGGATACTGAGCTGACTGGGAACATTTTCTTCTTTCCATCCTCACTGCAGAAGAAAACTATTGCTGAATTTCCATTGCCATATGACAAGGCACCCTTTCCCGTGGGTACTGAGAATATTTCCCGGCTGCTGTCTCATCCCCAGTTTCCTCAGACCTCCTAGACTTCCAATCACAATCTCTTCTGTACATTTATGCTTTTCTTAATAGTCCAACCATAGTTCTCCCCCATAAATCACTTCATCTCAAAGCCAAAGCGATCTCTGAAAAATAATTCTCCTCTCTCCTCCATACTATTATCTTTGGAAAAAAGTTGCTACATGCAAATTACACTTTCTTGGAATTTTGGAACTAAATATTTTTTAAAATATCTTCATTATGATTAAGTTTATACATTGTATGACCAAATCTTGTGAATGTGTTCTGGTTTCCCTCCTCTCTGTCCCCTACCAACTGGGATCCTTCCTTTGTGTGCATTCTGGATCTATCCATAGGATAGGGGGTATTAACTGCACCAGAGGTAGGCAATTTTTAGGTTTTTTTCTTTTTTTTATTCCTTCCCCCCTTGTGTATTGTTGATGATGGGGGCCATGTCTCTGGATATTCTCCACCATGGCTCTTACATTCTTTCTCTCCCTTCTTCTGCTCAGTTCCCTGATCATGCTGGGTGACTTTTGAGTCTGCTTTTTTGTTGAGATCTTAATTATCTCTGGATCTTTGCCCAGAGTTGTGATGGGTATCCTTGGTGTCTGTCTCCATTGACCTTTTCTGGGTAATCAGACACGCTGTGGTGATTGGTCTCCTCACTTTCTCATAGATTTCATCTGGGCTCTGTGTGAAGGCAAGATGTGGCTTGTCTCCTGCCAGGATGTCAGCCATCACCCAATAACTTGTTGGTGGAATTGGGTTGTCCCTGGCTTTCTCACTGCCTTCTGAAAAATACAAACAGAATCTCCATGGGAGAGTGATATCAATATGTTAAATGAGACAACATTGCTATTTTGGCTAGCTCCTAATGGGTGTAGCCTCTCTGTTGCTTTCTGGTAGTGGGAATTTCCCCCTAGCAGCCCAAGATTGTGGTGGTCCCTATAGGATTATGCCATGGTTCCCAGTTCCAGTTAAGGGTTCCTTGTCACTAAGCAGATCTCTTAGCCAATCATTAGGACATTGATTACCCTCCTCAGTTCAGTGCCAATATTTCACAGATGAGCATTTCTGGACTTACTGGTCTCTTCCTTACAGTTCAGCATTCTTGTGACAACTGTCTATATTGTAAATCAGTGGTCTCTGCTTTCTCCAAATATCATTGACCAACTTTTCCTGGCAGCTCATGCAACATTTTCCAATGCTACATATGCTGGGAGCTGGTAACCATTCTGGATCTAGAAGGAGCTCTTGATATTGTTTGGTGACACTCTGTGATTTCTTCAGCAATAGGGTCTTACCTTAGGCCTGGGGCAGGTATTCAAGAGCTGTGACAAAGTCTGTCACATTTTGGGGACCCTGTGGGTCACATTGATCAACAGCTCAGTGTGGGAAGGAGCCAAAAACTGGGACAGGGAAATGCAGGCCTGAGCAATTATTCTTGAGGTTAGGCCATGAACAGAATGGAACTAAATATTTGAGTTATGTCTTCTCTATTTAAAGTTAATCACTTGTATATATCAATATGGACTCAAAGATATTTATTCATCCATTGGGTTATCAATGAAATGGTACCATTTACAGTTTTTCTTTTTTTATTGTCCATAATGAGTTACATTATTTAATGGGCAAACAATGAGTTGTTATCCCCAGTTCCCCAATGCCCCTCTTCCCCATCCCCACTCAGCTGGATATCCTCCTCTGTGGGCAGTCTGGACCAGTCCATGGGGTAGGGGACCATGGACAGCCTAGGAGTCAGCCCTGTTAGACCAGCCCTAGTGTGTTGTTACTGAGGGGGACCGTGTCTCTGGATATTCTCCTCCACCATGTCTCTTACAATCGTTCCGCCCCCTCTTCCACTCAGTTTCCTGAGTCATGGTGGGTGAGTATTAAGGCTGTTTTATTGTTGAGAACTTAGGGGGTCTCTGTACTTCTGCTTTAGGTTGTGTCAAAAATCGTTGTGTCTGTCTCACTGGCTTACCCTGGGGTGACTGATTGACTGTGGTTCTGGGTCACTTGTTCATCCCATCATTCTCTGCGGGGTTCCATATGGATCCTCCATGGTATGTCTGGTGTGGCTCATCTCTTGTCAGGATGTCAGATATCGGCCTGCAGTTCATTGGTAGGGTTGGAGGAGCCACAGCTCTCTCGCTGCATTCTGAAAGCATTTATAGTTTTACTTCTCCACATTGTTTCTAATAGCTCTTTTCAGTTGTTTGCTGGGTCATTTTGGTACCACTTAGGATGCTCCATGAATATTTTCTGGAGTTACACTTTGGTATCTTTGATTGGTAAGTAATATTAGAAACCAAGATTCATTGCTAGGTTTGATATCATTAGCAGAGTGTGGTTGCTTTAAATGTTTGCATATTATATCTTTTTTAAAAATATTTTATTTATTCATTTTCAAGCAGAGAGATAGAGATAGATAGATGAGAGAGAGAGAGAGAGAGAGAGAGAGAGAGAGAGAGAGAGAGAGAGAGAGAATGCACCAGGGCCACCACCTTGTGGATCTGGCATATATGGGTACTGGGGAATTGAACCCAAGGCCTTAGGCACCAGAGGCAAGTGCCT
Organism: Zapus hudsonius; assembly: GCA_004024765.1. NCBI lineage: Eukaryota > Metazoa > Chordata > Mammalia > Rodentia > Dipodidae > Zapus > Zapus hudsonius. The sequence continues at coordinate 4,190 of PVHP010018016.1, read as the reverse complement.
TAACCGCTGAGCCATCTCTCCAGCCCTGCATATTATATCTTTAATAAAAAATGAAGTAAAATATCTGGATCCTTATATCTGATCTGCATTCAATAAGCAGAGATTTTCATATATCATACAGCCTCAGAAAAGCTATGTTCAACACTTTTGAAGAAAAGAGTGAAAATAAAGAAATGTTCTGTTAGTGAAATTATGAGTAAATATCATATTAATGATAATAAGAATAGCTAGCCATGCTAGTAATATCCTGAATCCTGAATGGTGTCCTTAGACTACACTTGGAGATTTACAACTATATACTAGTCTTTAAAGGTTGGATCAAGTCTCACCTCATTTTTAGGGGGCAGAAAAGAATGTAAAAGTCCAATTTAAAAGTGTAGAGATTGGGCTGGAGAGATGGCCCAGCGGTTAAAGCACTTGCCTCCAGTGCCTAAGGCCCCGGGTTCAATTCCCCAGGACTCACATTTGCCAGACCCACAAGGTGGTGGCCCTGGTGCTCGCTTTCTCTCTCTTTCATTCTCTCTTTCTCTCTCTCTCTCTCTCTCTCTCTCTCTCTCTCTCTCTCTCCTTGAAAAATGAATAAATAAAATAAAACAAAGTGTAGAGATTGCTGGCAGATGTGATGCTAATTAAGTGAGGGTTTACAATAATATATTTCAGTCACTATGATTTCACTTATGTTCCAAATGTCCAATCTTTTGGGATATTTCCATAAATAAAATATGGAAATATTAGGAGCAGATTGTTACACATGGTCTTTTGATACAGGAAACTTGAATTTGCCTAATGTTGTATTGACTTGCCTATTGCTTTTGACTATATTTATGCTTTCATAGGGAATATTCCCATAAAACAAATGATCTCTTCTTTAATAGCATATTCATAAATTTGCTTTAGGCTGGTGATTACTTTGAAGGATTTTATTCCTTCAGTAGAAAAGGGAATGTGTAGAGAATATTAAATTCATTGATATAAAGCCAATATGAGAAATTAATTATAATTTAATATAGTAGTAAAATAATCTAGAAATCAAAAATTTGAAGTAAGGTTATTATAGTATAATAAACATGAAATGACTAATGATTTTAAAATGTCATTTTGTCTATATATTCACGATATCAAAATCTGTTGAAAGGATTTAAGGAGATAAAAATTAATGAAGGCATATATAATATTTATAATTTAACATTGCATTCATTAAGGCATCTATTCTCTCTTATATTTTTCTGTAGATTTAAAAAAATGATACCCAAAAGTCTGGCCATATTATTTTTTCATTAGAAACTAAACTGATTTTAAAATAAAGACAAAATATAAAGGACCTAAAAGAGCCCCTCAAAAATTTAAGAAGCAGTTGGAGTACTTCAGACTCTCTGATTTCATACTTATTTAACATTTTATAGTATTGACTTAAGACTATTAAATATTCAGATATCAGGTCTGCCTTGGCCTTTTCTCACTGCCTTTCAGAGGCTGCAAATTAAGATTCAAATGAAAGTTTAAGACACTGAATGAGACTGGACCAGAAATTCTAACACTTCCTCATTAGTACTGACCGCTTCCAAAATATCTAATTAACTCTTACGATTCTTACTACTTAGAGATTTGTCTCAAAGGAGCTCAAACATCAATCAAAGATTTGATGAATTTTCTTATGCAAAACATGGGTCCTTCCCTCATTAGTCTACTTTTTTGTTGGTTCCCCTGCCTCATTTCTTGATAACCTTTCAGGCTGCCCCAGGCTCAGACCCTTAATCCTCAGCCAGATGCTTTTGCTTGAATCTGTTCTCCAAGGAGAACATGTCACAGCTGCCACCACAGATGTCACAGCCCATCCCAGATCTTTCAAGGGTCAGTTTCTATGTGTTCTTAGTTCTATTCCTCAGCTCCAAGTCATTATTGATTACATATATTTCCATGGCTTCGTTATTAATATCACAGGATGTTAACTCCTCTACTATTCTCAGAGCTGCTGATCATATTTAGTTTGAAGAATAAACCAAACAGTGACAGTAATGGGCCCATGTTAACAGTTTAAATTTGAACTGCATTATGTATTATAACCACAGAAGAGAAAACTTTGAGGCAGGAAAGTAGCCAATTTCCCAAGGTGGAAAGGAACACAAAGGGTTAAAGAAATGAGATCCTTGAGGAAGCTTAGTGTCATCCACTGGCTTGCATAGCTTACAGCAGTGCTGACCACAGAAAGCTCTGTTTCCTTATGGTTCAAGTTATCAACAACACATTCTTCCCAACCTGGAAATCCAAGAAGACTCCTGTGATCCCATCTGTTGGAATGTTGCTAGTTCCCATGTCTTGTGAGATTTTCATATTTATGCATTTGCAACTTACACCCCCAAGCTTTTTGTTTTTCCTTATGAAGGGATTGGTAATTGCAGTTCAAATACAAAATCGGTCTAAAATCTTATTCTGGAGCTACACTCAAATGAAAATTGATGTGTATATTGCCACAAAAGTCAAAATAAAAGTAAAATATTGAGTTGATGAGTCACACAGCATATAAGGGATCAATATCAAGAAGCCAACATGTAAAGATGTTACTCTTCACATTTCATCAAAGATGTAGTAGCTGGATCAATGAGACGGTCCCTGATGCTACATGTAAGTCACACTTTGATTCCATCAATGTTATAAGAACAACAAAATATTTCTTCTGAAGATAATATACCTAGCCCTCTCTGGGGATATACATGAGAGAAAGAGGAGGGGGCAGGAGGGGAGGTGAGGGGAGGGAAGGGGAGGGAAGGGAACATAAGGAGAAGACTTATATGTCAGATGTGTCATATTTATGTTTCAATTCTACTTTTGACACTAACTGGTATAGACCATTGCAATGAGAATGTTTTTCAGAATTTGAGAATTTTGTGTGTGTTTTTTATATTTTGGTTGTTTTGCTCTTAAATTAAAAGAGATAAATTTATTGGAATGCACCCTTAACTTCTTAGAACACACCAATAATTTCTATAATGTAAAAAGAGATTAGGCAAGAAATAAATAAAGGGATTGCTTCTTATATTCTCTTCTAAGTATTGACAGTCTTTGTTCAAAGATAAGAAAAAACCGGAGTGGCTGAAAGGTCAGCTATGGCTTTACTTGGGAAAATTGGGCAAAGCCTCTTCATGGGTAGGATGAGAAATGACCCGTAGGCAGGGCTCCGGAAACAGCTGGCTTGCTCCTAAAGCGGATTGGTTAGCTCACCCAAGAAGCCAGTCCAGAGACAAACTATACCAAATTTTATCTACCCAACATGTTCTCTACTGGGTCTTCTATGTGACAAGCATTCATTTCAGAGATTAAAAAATTAGAAGGATCAATTCATATTCTCAAGCTTACCTATCTCTCTGTTGTTCTGATATTAATTCAAAATGATAATTTATCTATTCCTTTTGCAATAAAATATAATTAATATAATACAATTAACGTGCTATACTATAGTATAATACAACTGTTCTTATAGTAGAGGGTATCAGTATATGATCAGTAAGTGTATGTTCAGTAAGTCAGTTTTAATTTTCTTTCTTGGTGTTATATAATGAAGAAATCATGATGACTCAAACATCTCTGGTATCTCAGGGTAGCAGAAGTAGACCAAGTGTATCTGCCATGAGACACATTCTTTACATTGCAAAGAGAAGTAACCTATAAAATTCATAGCTCATTCTTGCTTAGACATTGAGAGAAACAACAAAGCTCATTGCCTTTCTGTGTCCTTAAAAGCTCATAATTTCCTGAGCTTTCTGTGATTTGCAGAAGGCATTTTCATTGGGATGGTATGCAACTGAAGAGAAGAAACTCACAAGAGACCATCCCTTCTACCTGGTGGAGTGTCAAAAATAGATGTGAGAGTGGCTGACTTGTCTTAAAGACACATCTGCTGAGATTCTGGCAGGAGAGGAGCCACCACAGTCAAATCGTGGAGGATCCAAATGGAACCCCACAGAGAATGACGGGATGAACAAGGCCCACAGCCACAACCATTAAATCAACACAGGATAAGCCAGTGAGACAGAAACCAACGATTTTGACACAAAGACCCCTAAGCTCACAACCTTAAAGCAGCCTTAATACTCATCCAACAAGACTCAGGGAACTGAGCGGAAGAGGGGGCGGAAAGATTGTGAGAGCCGTGGTGGGGGAGACTATCCAGAGGCATGGCCAGGAGAACCTGG